>JAVYIG010014646.1:0-40377 GCA_035222895.1 Strongylocentrotus droebachiensis | reverse complement strand
GGCAAGAGTCAATCCTTTGCTTCAACGTACACTTCCACCTTAAACACCCAGTGAGAGTGCCATGCATTCACTGTTATGTAAAAAGCCCTATTGGAATTAAAATTATCCCAATCAATATCTTGGGACAGGTAAAACAATATTATAATTTGTAATAAAATGAATATATACATGTATGGTAAGAAGTTGAATTTGTTACCTAAAAAATAGACGAAATGAGAATGAAGTCAGTAGACTGTTGTATGTATCATCAGCAAAAAACAATGTAATGCAGGCCAGCTAGCATGCTACCAATTTTTTATCTCTCATTTGGGGCTGCGTTGTTCCACTTGTTGTAAGGGGTGTTCAAATCAACAACAAAAATGGAGAGGGGGGGGGGGGGGGGTCATTTTCAAGGGCTCAACATAACTACGTTAATAGAATCACTTCTGTTAATTCTTTTAAAATGAAATGGCATGACCAGTTCTTAAAATTATCTGAGTTTTTTTTAAATTTTGTTTTGTTCTTTGTTTGTGTAGGAATCCAGTTGTAGAAGACCAAGCCTGTGATTGGATCTACAGGCCGGGGCAGACGAGGAGTATTCACAAGTTTGTCTGCTCCAACACAATTGAGGAGAAAATATTACAGAGACAGACAGAGAAGCGACAGCTTGCCAATGATGTACTCACAGGGTAGGTGTATTGTACAGTAGCTACATTGTATTAGAATATATAACGAATGTCATAAAACTTTTGTAAAGGACTATTTCATCTAGCTGTCTAATGTGCCGCCTAAAACAGCGAACATCAAATTCTGTAGAACTTGCCAGGAATTATGAATATGTCATGTATGTCCTATCTGTGAAATGTTAACGTTAGCAGTGTCCTAATATTCAAATTATGCAAGGAAAACCCGTTTACTTGCTAGACTTCACTGTCAGACACTATTGAATGACTGACTGGCATTTTTTCTTCTTTTGTAATAACAAACATTACATAAAATGAGCTGTCAAGGGTACATGAGCATTTGTCTACATCAATAACCCACTTCTTGTAATGGCCAAAATTAAACTGATTAAATCTTTGGGCACCATTTGCGTACCATTCGATACAATGGTCTGAAAATCAGACTATTACTTACTGGCTCTATAGCTCCTAAGTAGATTTGACAACTAATAGCCGTTATTTTCCACTTAAAGACATCTTCAAGCCATCCTTCCTTTTGGGAAGTTCTAAATTAGTATTATCTTTCAAATGCCGTTGGAATTTAACATTTTCATTTTTGGGGCCTGCAAATGGGACAAAGTACCTTTAAGGCCCTTGGTTGAATTATGACATCAAGCAGTGATTTAATTATGTTTTATTTATAGAATACTGTATTTTCAAGTGATCTATTATTGTTTGAGTTGTTTAAATACATATGGTGGAGCTTATTGTGAAGCCTTGTGTAACTGCATGAATTAGCTATTATTTTGAAATATATACATACATGTATATTGAATGATTTGAGTGGATTTCAATCAGCCACTTTGTTGTTGGATCAATAAGGGAACTATGAGTGCTAGACTGCCAATTGAAACAGGACAACTTAATTGTATTCAAATCTGCAGAAAAGATATAATGAATCAAAAGACTCATATTTATATGTCTGTTTTATGCTATCAATAAATGAATAAAACTCTCTAATACAAGTTTAAGAGTTTTCCTTTCCTTTTCTCACACTATGAATTATCCATTTAAGATAACAACTCCATTTCCTTTCAGATCAAAGCCTGTGTTTCAACTGAATTAAACTACAATATCTACAAAATCTACAATATAATCTCCAAAGATCAAATCTAATTTGAATGATCTATCAAACTCTGAATTGTTTTAAATGCATCAACTGGTTTTCTTTCAATGTATTAAAACCCAAAATAGATGTTTAATAACATCTTTGGAACTTTCCAAATGTCCCTCTCAAATTAGGCACCACATATATAATTTGTACAATGCCGCCTTCGGGCAAACCAAATACATATACCCGTACACGTATGCAATACACTAAAACTCCTGCACATATACTAAAAGAAAATGTCCATCTTAATCATTCATTCTATATATGCTTGAGCTCTGACAGTTATGTATCTTTCATAATTCCATGACACATAAATGAAATTACTTAATATCTAATGTCAATGAAATAAAACTCTCTTCCTAGCAGCAATCTGGCGCCACAAGTTACATATCATTCGTCTCACGAAAATGGCTCTGACTTTCTTCTTTTTCTGTCAACATAATATGGTGTCTTTAAAAATAAAACCTACAGTGATTTCAAACGGACTCCAAAACCTAATTAAATAGAAATACAAAATAAGGTTTGCTCAACAAACCAGTTATCATGTCATCTACTAAGAGCCAGTATATCATTGTAAAATGATGAGTTAACTCCTTTCTTGCTCTTTACAGACTATTTATTTCTTTTCTCCCCTTTTTTTCCTTTATTTCATTGTATCCCTCCAGGCCCAAGAGTAAGAAGGTGAAACGTATCGTTAGGCAGATCTGAAATTCTTGTTTGGCATCCAGTAGGTACATGAAGCAGAGTGACCCTTGGCCCAGGTGACCTTTGATCTGGATGATCCTTGACTTAGATTTGACTATAGCTCAAATGCTATTTTTGTTGTAGCATTTACTGGTAAAGATAAAAAATGATGGGTATATTATCTGCTGAGAGGAGTCAGAAAAACATAAAATCTATGTATGTATAAAGATGAATTATATGCATCTACTTTATGTAATGATAATAAAAAATATATTCGGTGCAGTAGGATAATTAGAAGACTCAGATATGTAAGATGAAGATGAACTATACAATACTGCGTACCTATAATAAAGATTATATTGTCACATGATTGCATGAATTCAAAGTCATGACTCTACTTCCAGTCTACATTATGTTGACATTCTCAAAAAGGTAGTGAAGAGCTATGGTATATAACCCTGCTCTGTTGCATTACTTTTTGATAAACCAATAATTTCTCAGATTACTGTAGTCAAGATGAGAGCTCTATGACGTTTGGAGGATCACCCTTTGATGATATTACCTACCCCTCATATGACATCATCATGCTGTCAAGTTAAGGAATACAGTTCAATAGATGTTAACCCATTAGCACCTAGAGATTTAGTAAAAAATGGCCTATTACCCACTGGAAGATGTTAGAATATTGCTCTCATTTTGACATTGTTCTGAACAATATGAAACATGCGCTATTTTTCTATGCAGAATCCTAATGTAGACATCGTAAGGATTACTCATGTATAACAATATCACAGTAGACCCTATAATGGATACTATAGCAATGGAAGGGCGGTTTAGTTGCTAATGGGTCAATCAGAAAATCAATATTTTTCTTTTGAGAATTCTTTTATGTTTGAAGTTTCAAACCTGGAAGACTTATTTCAGACTTTTTCAAAAAAGGCCTGTTGCCATCTGAGATTAAAGCTTTGGTTTCTCTAAATCTGTAACACACTATACCAATTGTAATAATATTGATAATAGTGAGTTCTTGCATAGGGCCCATGTCTAACAGACTTAACACTCCTGGTGCTCCACAATTATTACCCGGCTTTAGCGTGGCTGCCATTATGGCGCTCTAGCATTTTAAGGTATTACTTCCTGCCAGGTACCAATTTACATCACCTGGGTTGAGTGTGGCAAATGTTGAATAATATCTTGCCAAAGGACAGTGCCGCGGCAGGACTCGAACCGCAAACCATATGATCCACAGTCCACTGATGTTTCCTCAAGACCTTGACATCTCTAAAGTATAGCTGGAATGGCAATTTTTAGTTGTACTGAAGACTATACACTTTTGAATCCAGATATACACATACATGCATGTGAGTTGAGTTGAGTTTAGGTTTTATTATCCAACCGTTCAAATACATTATTAAATCATGGACCTATTACGGATGGACATTCATCGTTTTCTTAACGAATTCATTGTGATTGTCTCCGTCAATGTCGTCTCAATAACATTCCGTACATATTTCTTCACTTTGATCTCATGATGGTCACCGCCAAAAAGCCGGGACAGAATCAAGATAGTGATTTTACACATGTTAATCTACATGCGCAGAAGATAATAACTCGCCTAAATCATGGAAAATAGATGTGCAGTTCTGGCTTATAATCAGAAATTGTTGTTCCGTGTATTTTGATAAACATGTTAATATTACCAGATAGAGGTTATTTTTGGATTTTTTGGTTGTGACTTAAAATCCTATTTCCCCCTATTTCCTCATAATATTCCAGAGTTACAACGCACAGGGCTGATACAGAGCATGGCCTTCTGATTGTTTTATAAGGTCATAGGTGTGTACGAAAGTTTGCGAATCAGTAATAATACATTTCATATCACCAAAATTGTCTGCTTTTCAACTTTGCTGCTCCCCATTGGGGATGCTTTTATTTAAGACACTCTTACAGAGCACACCATCCGAACAAAACCCAAGAGAGGGAAACTGCTCCTTTGTCAATGATCGAAAATGCTTACGCAGTCGTTATTGTTAAAACAGCTGAATGTTCTCATTAAGATGCACATAATCAGAAGGCGGTGACTATCATTGGATCAAAGAAAGAATCACGTTGAATGTCCATCCGTAATAGGTCCATGATTAAATATAACAATAATAACAATAATAAATGCATGTTTAACAAAGATAAACGGGACCAGAAAATAGCATTAAATGTTTATCATGTCTGGTACCTTTAAAGTACAGTATCTTAACAAATAAAATGTAAATATATATATACATATATGAATAATTATTGAATATAGGTATATACTAAAGCTACATAGTATTCTATGTATCTAAGACAATACATGTTTGTGTGTTTAAATACAAAGCCAAAACTTGTATAAATAGGCATTCCTAATAAAATAATCCAATAATATATCATACACTGTCAAAAAATATAGAATATATTGTCTAATGAAAGGCAAGAACCTTGGTTAAAAAGTAAACATTGTTTATTATTAGTTATTCTATTAATATTTGTGCTGTTAGAGTACTACGAAAGCAAGAAACTGAAGCCTTTTCCCTGACAGATAAAGGTAAATCATTCCAGAAGTATATACGCCTTTGCATGTATGAAACAAATGTACTTTGCGTTGTCCTTAGCTTTTTATTTTATTTTTGTCTTGTCTCATATCTGTGCTCTACGAAAGAGTACTGAACAAGCCACTGTGGCGATCTATTATTCAATAGTTGATGCATGAAAAAACAAATAGATAATTTATGTAGTTGATAGACATTCAATAGTTTTAACTCCTGGACTACCGTATCGGTTGTGAGCGAGTCCTAAAAGGACTAAATGTTATAGCTCTGAGTGCCATCTTTTGGTTTGATAATAAACATTTCATATTAATTTCATAATTGCTTCCCAAAACCTCAATTTCATATGTAATATGTGGTTGAGTTAATGTTTTATACAATAACAAACATTTCTAGGTACAAACTGTCTTAATCTATATAAAAAACACCAAACTTTATTCTAATACAGTTATCAACTCTTTCAATATGAGATTTCAAAGTCAAATGTTGATCTATATGGATTCCTACAAAGGATGAAACATCAACCTTATTTTTTTGTTTTTTGGTGTCAGCTATTTTTAATACTCTTTGAATTACTACTGGTTGTCTACTCCCTCTTATAGGTAAATAATAAGCTTTTAACAAATTTACTGTAAGTTTATTCATTTTACTCGTGGACACCTTATCGACATGCATATTAACCATATCCATATCTATTAGATTGTAGTAAAGTGAAACCTGATTTTGAGGCAACCTGTATAGACAGACCACCTGTCCATAAAAGACTGCATTTTTATTTCAACTGAATAAAGTGTTCTTATTGAAATCTAAAAAAAAAATTGGGGTTAATGTACAGAAAAACCACCTGCTTGTATAGACCATATCATGTGTCTCCCTTGATAGGTCTTCATGTAATGATTTCACTGTATCTATAACTGTACACTATACACCAACCCATAGGGAACATATTCCATTGAATTCGGTGGAAGAAAAAAAGTGTTGTAAAATATGACTTACCTGATATCCAATATGTATGAATATTGAATGTAAGAATGTTGTTTGTATGGATACTATTTGTGCCTTTTTATGAAGTTCTAGTCTTCACATTAAATCATGAATTCTTCCAAATTTTTTATTAGCAAATATGTTTCTCATTTTTGGGGTATTTGTTTATTTTTATCTTGCTTAAAGGGAAAGACCAGTTTTGGAAACGCCCCCCTCTCAAAAAATGATATGGAAGCTCTAATTACCAATCATGTGAAAGAATATGTTTTGACCAATACGTGATCATACAAATTTTGCTGAGAAACCGCCTACTAATTAATATATTTGGTAAAGCATTATATCTATTTGGACCTGATAGATATAACGCACGTGTCGCGCACGTGAGGGGTAGTCCCATATACATCTTTCTGTGTACAGTGCTTGTAACTTTATCAAGACTGGGCCAAATTTCTTATTATTTTGATGATTCCAGAACCTTGCAGTACACACCAATACTTATATGCTAGATGATCAACCTTTTCTGATCGATACCACAACGTTTCTTTCACAATGCAATCGCATGACCATAACTGATCTTTATCTTTAACGTCATGAGATAATATGATCTAGATAACATTTTATTTTGAAAGAATTTTAAAAGATGACAGTTTTCCCAAAGCTTATTTTGTTGGTAGGTATGGGAATGCGTCAGGTATATTGTCAGGTGTCATCAAATCATAAGAATTTATATTTTTATGTAGAATATTTAGTAGAATATTTATATAATATTAACTGGCCTTGAGGGAGATACCACATATATTGCCCAAACTAGACTCATATTTCCCCAATTAAAAAACGAGGGCAATATGGGTCTTGTGAGGGCAATATATATGTGGTATCTACCGAAAGTTAAGCCAGTCGATATTTTTATTGTTATCCAAATCAGACATCTAGAACAAATACATAAATCAACCATGACAATCTCAAAGAACTGAACAAACTTTGTCAACCAGCAGCGCTTGACAAAATTTTCGATACAATGCAAACAGTGTGCCTTTGGTGTGATTATTACATCACAATAGAGTGCACGCAAAGTGCGCAGGTTCAATAGATGCGCAATGAAATTGACAAAATACGGCGCTGTCAATATGAGACTATATTTTCACTCATCTCTACATGCAAAGTCTATACGGGCAGAGAGACCAAGGAAAATACAAAAAATATACCCTTCCGTTCCCTCTGCTAATAAAAACTAGGGCAATACGGTTTTGTAAATGACCAGCTCAGATGTCTGATATGGGTAATAATGGCAAAGAATGCCTAATCTATGAATTTGTTGAATTCATAGTAATGGTGACGTATGCCTGTGGAGATTTTATCCTATTTAGTGATCTCTCCCCAACCTGCTGCCAGCCGAACATGGCGTGGTCAAACAAATTCCATAATTTGTTTTTGCCGAGCGTATGAATTTGGGATGACCGCAGGTGGAAGATCGAAGTATAAGGGGATTGCTCTTGAAATAAAAATCGACCAGATTCTGGACTGGTGGCGAAGAGAAACATGAAAGATTCTACCATTTCATCTACAAATATAATATCAACTGTTGAGAACCATGTGAGCTAATGACCTTCTTGCCCTGAATAGACAGTATATGGCTTGATGATATAGAGAGCTCTCTATCCTCTCTCATTCTTTTATCTCTCTATCTCATATCCTCCCTCCCCACTCCTTCTCCCCTGAATAGACAGTATAGGGCTTGATTACACAGAGCTCTTTTCATTGTTGTCCCCCATATTATATCCTGCCTCTCTCTCTCTCCCTTTTAATTTCTCATTTCTCTCCTCATCCCCCCCCCCCCCCCTCTCCTCATCCTTTTCATTGTTGTACCCATATGCTATCCTCTTTCTCTCTTTAAATTCTCTTTTCTCTCCTCAACCCTCCCTCTCTCGTTACACAATCATTCCTCTCAGTCTAACCCTGTCTACCTCCATTTTCTTCTATTTTACCCCCCAAAACATCTTCTACAACATCTTTGTATCTATCATAATTGAAGGTCATTAATTAATTAATCTTGAGCATCTGTCTATCACTTCTGAAACATGCAATTAATTTTATTAAGCTTATTTTTGCCTTCTTTTATAACAATTTTTTTCATGGAAGAAGAAAAAAACACCAAAGAGTAAAACAATGAAATAGAAACACAACAAATCAATTAGTTATTTCTCTTTGATCATTATTAGTTTATTGCAACATAATACTGTACAAAGATTGAAGCAGAAGACATGCAAAAGACTTGGATAGCAAGCCAAAATAGCAGCTTGTTATCCTCGTTTAGTCAAAGGAACTTCCAAATACAGAGTGAAAATACAGAGTGATCAGCCTAGCATGTTATATGACACTCAAAATCATAGCCGATTAATCTTTGAGATGTTTTGTACATTAAAAAGAAACGCTTATTTCCCAATTAATCCAATTTATCAATTATGACAGTGAGGAATAAGTTTATATCGGTTCAAAACTGCCCAGTTTAATTCAATTAAGAATAAACATGGCAGTTTTGCACATAATCACAACAGATAAAAATATATTGAAAAATAAGAGAATTTGTTCTTTGTTACATAATCTGTTGCCAGCAACATGACCACAACCAATAAATCAATCAATTGAATATTTTAATAAACATTACGGCAACAAAAAATATAGCCAAGACGTCAGGAAGACAAAGCAAAGTTTATAAAATTAATTAATTTCCTTATTTAGTAACATTAAACAAATTATAAATTCTGAAGAAAAAACTCCACCAAAACCTTTTTCATTTACATGGCAGTAATAGTACAAACCAAAGAAGTGTCAGAAAGAAAGCAAGAATTTAAAATGTAGACAATTTCCAATTTTGTCCATGTCCCTTTTCCTTTTGATTTTCAAACAAGAATTGCAAAATTGATTGAATACAATTAAATTAAGAAAAAAGACGGGTCTCCAACTATCCTGAATATCATTCCTCTGGCAAACTTTTCCCTCTCTTCAAAATATGATATTCTTCCTTACAAATCCTTACAGGCACACAAGAAAAAAATAAACCGACGACTTCAGCCTAATGTGGTAGCAATCGGGTAAATATCTCAAACAAACAAACAAACAAACAAACAAGGAGATCAAACAAAACATCTGAATACATACAAGGTGTGGTGTAGATACAAAAAAAAAACATTAATTCAGCTAGCTATTTTGACTACATTGTGATGAACTATTTCTTAGTCTAGCACTATGCAACTAGGTAACACAAAATGCATTTCAAATAACTTGACAATGTAACTCTTCAGCAAATTGTGGGCAAAAGAAGTTCACATGAATAAATTAAAACTAACAAGCTGGAAATCAATTGTGGTATATTAAAGAAAGCACATACATGTATAAGTTTAAAAAAAAAGTAGCACTAAACCCCCCAAAACCAAGGGAAATCTGAGAAGAAATTAAAAAAAAAGTATTTTTCAGCTATGAAGTGTGTAGCACACATAATAAGTGTTTCTGCTATATATAAGATGCATTAAAAGCAAGGTATATTGTACACGTATGAAAGGGAGCACATAAAATACCATGCAAGACAATTTATACATGCACATAAAGTAGTTAGAGCCAGAAAATGAGATTTAAAACAAAATTCAAAAAAATAACATAATTATGGAATTGTGGCAATTCTAGAGCTCCCTGTCACTAAATTTGAATGGAGATGGAAAAAATATCGGTAACACCTTTTTTTTAACCAGCCCTCACAGATAACACGGAAACTGTTTATTTTATTCCACATTTGTTGCAAAATAAATACCGGTATGCACTTGAATCTAATTTACTTTTGAATTTTTTCAACTTCATGATTATTGTTTTACAGGTGGTGTTAAGCACGACTATTAAAAAACGTACGATATGAAAATTATGAATGTTATTTTACTATGCCCACTATTATTTTCAAAGAATTGTTTCTACTTTTTTCTTCTACAATGACAGTTTAGTTGAATAACTCTCTTACTTGCGCACTGGATCAATATCAAAATGATACTCATGAAAAAGCAGATTCCACAAGGCAGTAGCATATACAATGTACAAACTGCAATGTCACATTAAATACTACCTTTAGGCCAAGAGAGAAACACACAAATGTTCGGATCTAATGTCTTTCGTCCCATAGTCATACAGTAGTGAATTAAGGCTCTTTCTGTAAACAATCTTATTTGACCACTCAAGCTATCATCTGCCACCTACTAAAGCGAAACAAAATGTTGAAGTGTTTCTGTTCCCTTTAAAGCTCTTTTTGACATATTTGGCTCGGCTTTGAAGCGGCAAATCGACCACATCAAAAACACTTATGAAGTACAAATGGGAGAATATCTCACAGATGGGACAGAAGTTGCAGAATGTAGGCTCAGAATGTTAATTACATGATAAAAATATGTACTTTTATATGACCACTGCTATATGAGATGAGTGAAAGGCTGTCACTACCTCCTCCCCCCTCCCTCTTCTAAAAAAATTGACAGGACATACCAGGTACTGTACATTACAATCACAAGAACCTAAGTTTCAATAAAAGTCAGCCTCAAATGCCTTTTTTTTTCTTAGTTTGGTATTTTCACCATACATAGATAAATTGTCAAATATATATATATTTTGTACAAATAAGTAAAATACATTGCACTTCAATATATGGATGATGTACACATGTTTATGAGTTTGTCTGATTGATAGCATTGGATCAATTAGCAGCAGAGACACATATATCAAGTTTGGCATGATATTGCAAGCGTCTTTCAAGGATTCCTCTCTCAATCAAATCTCTGCTAGGAATGATTCAAACCACTGGGGACCATCATGGAGCGTAGAAACTTTGTTTCCGGTTATCAAAATCAAAATCAATTTTCAATAACTTCAAATCAAGATACACCAAAAGAGTCCTGCAGTGGTCAGAATATGTCGTGTCACATCAGCATACAAGACGGCAGGAGTTACTGAAGAAGATGGTTCCAGACAATTGCGAAGACGACATGTGCTGATATCCTCAGTGCCTTCTGAGAGGACAACTGGCTTCAGGATGTTGGTGAGACCGTTACCATCTTCCATTTTTTTCAAGTCACAAGCACAGCGCATCTTGCACTTGCTCTAAACCAGCTAGTTGTAATGAGCATTCTGCAACGTTCTGTCAAGAGCATGTCTCTAGGAATGGTCTATAGGAATGGTTTCCAAATATTGTCTTGGCAGCAGTTGGTTGTGAGTGACAAAGATGTCGATTACAACTCTGACTAGCTATTATTGACTATGGTCAGTGAAGACATGAAATCATACATAGCAGCAGTTGCAGTCTCCTGACTAACTTCAATCAACTTGTCGAAATAGAGTCGCATTCAGCATCAGCTACGATGACTAACCTCAGTTGACTACGGTCAGTGTTGACATAGAGTCAGCAATGGTTACAAACTCTGATTTCAGTCAGCTATGGTCAGTGTTGAAATGGAGCCATATCATGCAGCGGACATCCTCTAACTTTAGTTGACCATGGTCAGTGTTGATATGGAGTCGCGGTAGCATGAGCTGAACACTGACTAGCTTCAGCCGACTACAGGCAGTGTTGAAATGGATGCGCATGTAGCACGGGTGACATAGTCTTTGGCTGACTATGGTCAGTGCTGAAATGGAGTCACATGGTACATGTAGCATCTATTACACACTCTGACTGGCTTTGTCTGTCCGTAGCGGGGTAGGGGTACAGAGTTGGCTGAACATCTAGCACAGAATATCTGAAGCAGACAGAAACGAAAGAACAAAACAAAATAATTAAACATCTCCCATAGAGTAAGAGCATTGTGTTGTTTTGCTCTAAAAAAAAGAAGGAAAAAACAAGGCTCTCTAGAGAGAAAATATTCAGGAAATATTTATTTTGAAGGATGAAATATTTTTTTGAAATTAAAAATATGAAATAATTTTCATTGTAAAAGTAACTACAAAGCATATTTGACCTACAGAGCTAGACATTTTTCATGCGCTTTATACTATATAATATAAATAAATTATAATACTTCAAAGAAATGCAGTTACAAAAAGCGAATTTGGGTGCTGGTGGCAGAGCTTGGGATGATAGTAATTGGAGGTGGTGTTAGTAATAGTAGAGGCAGTGATAAAGGTGGTGGTTTTACTGGTTGTGATTACGGTATCGGTGAAGGCCACTTTTGTGATGGTAGTATAGGAGGTAGTGGTGGAGGCTATGATGATCTTGGTGGTGGTGGTGGTAGTTGTAGTGGTGGTAGTAGTAGTAATAATTATAATAATAATAATAATAATAATCTTTTAGTCCACTCCAAATTTTATTAAACCGAAATGAAAATTCTTTTGCCCAATTGATCGTGAGCCCGGCAGCCACTGAGCAGCGCCAGATCGACGTTGCTCTATCCCTTATTGTTGAACGCCAAAAAGGTAGCAGCAACTCCCATCTTTTAACATCTTTTGGTATGACGCGGCCGGGGATCGAACCCACGACCTCCCGGTTGTGAGACGGACGCTCTACTGACTGAGCCAACACTATTGTGATAGTAGTATAGGAGGTAGTGGTGGAGGCTGCAATGATCTTGGTGGTAGTAGTGGTGGTAGTGGTGGTGGTGGTAGTAGTGGTGGTACAAGTGATAGTGGTACAAGTGATAGTTTTATTGGTGATGGTGATGATGGTATTAGCAGTTGTGGAGACTGAGGCGATTAATAAGGTGGCAGGGGGTTGAGATTAGACGTGCAAACACTATCCTTACCTGGCCACAATTCCTGCAATGATGTTTCCTACGAAGCACAGTGAAGGAGGATCTGCAAGCCAGGCATTCATCGCTGGTCTCGTCAGGCATCCATAGAGGTGGGTCTGACCAGGAAAGTAAAGAACCCTTAGTAAGATACATCTAGACCAGACCCTGGACTGGTCAACTAACGTCTGGACTAACACTTTAGAAGTGCTAGCATCAAATAATCCTAAGGCCTCAATGCATTTTGTTGTGACCATAGCTGCGATACCCATCTCACTAATAATCTTATCACTAGCTGGGATTCCATGACAAAATGACAAAGCTGATTCCCGATTACATTTTATATGACACGATGATCTGGCACATGCATAATTACAAATGATATGAATTACTTGGCGGTATTTATAGTATCGCATTATATATTTATGAGCATTATAAAATTAAAATGTTTTCATGAATTAATGATTTTGCAGATGGTTAACGAAAAATGTAAAATTGATAAAAACATGCAAATTAAAGTTCTCAGGGAAACATTTTCTCTCAACTCACCATCATAATTAGACCTCCTACTCCTGTGTGAAGAGTTACTCCTATGCCTGTGCCTCTCGCGTCCTTCCGACCCTGCGCCCTGTCTGCTGCCCTCTGCTGCCCTGCCGGATCGATGGCTTCCGCTGCTACTCCCACCTCTGTCCGGCCTCACGGATGCCACTGAGTTGCTTGCTGTGGAAGGAGGAGCAGCGCACTGTTCAGGGTCAGGGTTTGACGTAGAGGTTGACGGGGTTGGAGATGTGAAGACAGAGTCGTCTGCAGCCATGGGGTTGCAGGAGGTCACCTCGAAGACCGTCTTGAGGATGCTGCGGAGATCACTGGCAAAGTTGGTCTGCAGCTGATCAGCAACACCTGTGGGTCAAAGATGACACTAGACTTTAGGAATCTAATCTTCTGTAGGGTGAACCAGGGAACCTATGCTTTATTTAGAAATCCTACCCCAAAACATGCCAAAGTAAGTTAAATTCAAGAAAAAAATCTGTTCAACTGCTGCCTGGCTCTTAGATATATTTTACAAAATTTGTACAGTACACTATAAAGTTAATAGTGATATTCTGATACATTCTATTTCTCACTCAGAGGTAATCCAGTGAATAACATTCAAGTATGATGCACAAGAAATAGAGAATGGCCGATATAATAAGGCCCATTGTGCTTAATCTGTGAATTCTACATTAGTTTGAAAATATAACTTAAACTTTGGAGCTACTGCTTGTGGGTTAAATCCTAACTCTTTGGTTTCATGATTGAACATTTCTTACCTGCAATGCAGACAAAGAGTCTATGGACAAGGTCACTTGAACTCCTGAACTGTGACCTGACCTTCTGCCTAGCAGCCAGCTCTGCTGCTTGAATAGCCATTTTGATCTCCTGCTCGTCATTGTTCTCAGATATCAGCGAGTTTGTGTCACTACTGTTCAATGAAAAGAAGGGACAAGTTATACAGACAGCTAGAAATTAATTTATGTTACGTGTATGACAGTTCATTTCAGCTCCTCCCTTTCGCGACAATCATTCACATTCTGCAAGCAAGATCAGGAGCATACTACAGGTGAACTTCATTCATTATTTTTGGTGGGTGGTGTGTGACACAAATCAATGAAAACAGTACTGTTATGGATAGCAGGGAAAACAAATCTAAAATATTTGTCTACAGCATCAACAAGGAAAAGTTTTCTGATTAGGAACACTACTTGGGGACCTAACTCCTCACAGTAAGGAATAGAGCACATTTCTCGAGTGAATCCTTTCAGAAAGCTGCATATGATCTCTCAGGGATATCGTCAGAATCAAAATATGTTCAAGTAAATGCAAATTGTGATAACCATGGAAATAAAAGATGTTGGAATTTGCAATGAGTGTTTAATGATATCAAGTACTGGTGGGTGTTTCACAAAGATCTTAAGTTGAACTTATCTTTAAGTTGGACTTAACATTTAGCATATATGAAAATATTTTGTAAAAGTTATTTTAAAAGGCATAGAATGTTGATTCAAATCATATTTTCTATTATCAAGGAGATTTTATGTTCTTGATGTGGAATTTATAAAAAGTCTAAAATTCTTAAATTTTCACTTTGTGAAACACCCCCCTGTACTGGTGAAGGATGACCCTGTTTCTCACCTGTCATCTGATTCCCACTTGTAATCTGTATCCCTGTCTCCGTCATCAAACCCATGTCCAGAGGAACAACAAGATGAACAGCATGAGGAGGAGGAGGAAGGTGAAGAGGACAGATCACTGGACTCCTCTCCATCGGATCCAGACATCATTTGAGGGCGTACTATACCCCTGCTGCCCGTCACACGGTTCAGGGCGCTGGGTAAGGTATCTCCTGAATGAGAGTGGGGCGTCTGGGGATGCGACCCTCCGAAGAGTGGCAGTCTGAAGGACGGCTCGCTACGAGAAGGTCTGACCGTGACGTGCGTCTGGATGCTAGGGTCACTGGGGTTCTGTGCCGAGGGGTCCACAGATATGCTCGAGTCGCTGTGACGACTCATGACTGCAGGCATCTGGGGTGTGGGTGCCAATGGCTCACCAGGTATTCTTTGGGTGGAGTTTCCAACGGTGCCTGTGGTGTTGAGCTCAGTGCTGGGTTTACCCTTTCCAAACATGGGGAAGCTGGTGTTGAAGTCCATGGCTATCCTGGAAGAATTGCTTTGATGGGCACTTTTAAGGGGGTTGTTCTCTTTGGAGGTGAGAACGATGAGTTCGCTGTGCTGCATCTCGACAATGACCATATTGTTCTCATTGCTCTCACTGAGTTCTTCTTTGGAATTGGCAATTGATCCATGACTGGGGCTAGCTGAAGGTGAAGCAATGTCACTCAAGGGGTATGATGTCTGAAGCTCTTGAAGGTACAACTCCATTAAATCTCCGTTGGGTGCTGAGCCCAGTCCACTGTCATTTCGCTTCAACACTCTGGGGTTATTCTCAGAAAATCCTTCTCCCCTACTAGGAGAGAAAGAGGAATTGTCTGATGCGGCTCTTTCACGGGAAGAAATTCCACAATTTCTTGAAGTTCTTTTGGTCAGTCTTGGAGAAGAGTCAACGCTACGGGATGCCAGACAGCCATCATGAAACTGCCCACTGTCCTCTAACCCAGCATCACTCGGCTGACTTGAATTCCTTCTCCGCTTGATGCACTTGCAAGTCTCGCCACCAGCAAAACCATCCAAAGAATCGGGGCTCATCTTAGGTGACATTACTCCCAGTGAATTTCGCGAACACTTTCTGATGCGGACAGCCCGGAACTCTCCCGAGCTCTCCGTATTCACTGCACCTGGAATGTCTATGGCGTCATCGACAGAACACCGATGGCTGGAATCGCTGGCTTTCCTTCGCACGCTCATCATTCTACTGTCCTCTGGTGTAAGAGAAAGCATGCTACTGCACATGGTATCACAGTCCGTCACACAGCTACTACAAGGTGATAGTCTACATGCAGCCTCGTCATGGTAATGACCATCTCTACTCTGCGAGTGTCGGTCACGGAATGAAAGCTGGTCCAGTTCTCGCTCTATGTCTTCCCAGGATTCCTTGGAACTACATAGCGCCCTCTCCAGGAGGTGGAGCTCCTCCTCTGAGAGTGTCTGCAGCAGCTCACTGTATGCCACAATCATAAAGAAAAGTAGCTCTTTAATCATTCTCCAGTCATTAAAATCAGACAAACAATTTGATACCAGGTCAAACATGAAATCAATGCTTACTTCTACCCTTCTATCCAAGCATTCTATTTTATCATTCATTTGTCTATTGGGAATAATCTTAATGATCAAATAACATGCATTTTCCACGAATTATTTTGAGCTTAGTGTCCAAATCTTTCAGAGCAACCCAGAAAAGGGCTTCACCTAGGATGTTTCATTAGCCTTCAGACTGGGGATATATTTTGTCCTTTAATTATCTTACACCATGCTCTTGGAAGCATAACATGTTCATTCAGCAGAAAGCTTCCCGGTGCAGCCGTGTGTTCATACTCACATGACAGCGTCCTTCTTACAGGCTACGCCACTAACAGTCACTATGAACATGACGGACAAAGAAAGCGGACAAAATATACAGTTCCTCAGGTAGACAAAGGAACATCCCTTCACTGCTATTATGTAAAAAGGTGAATATGCATGTGACACCTGTTCTACACATTTTTACATAATAGCAGTGAAGGGATGTTCCTTTGTCTACCTGAGGAACTGTATATTTTGTCCGCTTTCTTTGTCAGTCATGTTCATAGTGACTGTTCTCACTGTGCAAGTGTGAATGAAGTCAAACGATGATGAATGTGAACATACCTGATTTTGATGAGGAGATTCTGGAAGGGTCTAAATAGTTCTGAGATCTGTGAGGCAGGCTTGGCCATGTTGAGAGGACCATCGGAAAATGTCACCAACCCACTGTGTTGCAAAAACAAAAACATTACATTACAATCTTTAATCAAATAAGTTTCTTAAATTTCACAACACTTTCAAAAGAGTACTTTTTTAAAACAAACTACTCACTGAACAAGGGAATTCATCCAATTCTTAGAGGTAATATTTGTGTTTTGTGATTTCATTTATATTAATTTTGTATTGTTTTAATCCTATGGGGAGAATGGATGAGATCTGCCTTCTACTCAAATATACATCAATTTGGAAAAATCCATTATTGTAAGGCAACAAGAATGTATTCGAATTGTGCTCTTTTGGCTATTGCATTTAACATATTGATACAATTCTAAAAATTAAAAATATATATATCAAAACACAAAAAGGTAGTGTATTTCCACTTATATCTCACATAAATTTTTAACATATTTTCAATTTAATAAAACTGTGAATATTTCATGAATACAAAACACTGGATCTTTGGTGATATTCCATCAGATTAATTTCTTAGGGGCATCCTTGTTTGTGAATGAAAGTGTTCATAAGGTAAGATGTTTACCTGACTATGGCGAGCCTTGGTATCGTAAACATCAATCCAGGATCGTAATCATCAATCTGATCTTGGGTAAATAAATTCCTGGTCATAGCTCTGGAGAGACAGAGGGAAAGAGAGAGAGAGAGAGAGAGAGGGGGGGGGGGAAGGAACATACAGAGAGAAAGTCAGGGTCGAGGAAAGAGAGAGAGACAGAGAGAGAGGGGGGAAAGGAACATACAGAGAGAAAGTCAGGGTCAAGGAAAGAGAGGCAGAGAGAGAGAGAGAGAGAGAGAGGGAGACAGACAGACAGATAGAGATACAGAAAGTGGGTAAAAGACAAGAAGGTAAACAGAGAGAGAGAGAGAGAGAGAGAGAATTTGATTAAAATCACAAAGCAATAACACAAACATATTGTGAAAATTACATATCTTGAAATACCAGATGCTTTCAACAGGCCACTATAAAGCTTGTCTACATTTAATTCAATTTTACAAGTACATGTACCAGAAGGTTGAGTTGAAAACAGAAAGGTTAATGAATTCTAACGACATTATGCATCCTTAGTGCTTTTATTACTGAACATGAATAAACTTATTGACTGTAATAACATACACGGCTGAGATGATAAGCAGTGCTTTTATTACTGAACATGAATAAACTTATTGACTGTAATAACATACACGGCTGAGATTATAAGCAGTGCTTTAATTGCGCTACAGATTGATCTACAGACAGAACAGGGACCGCATCAGTGATTTAGAGCATTACGAGGGAACAGATGAATGCATGCATGGATGAAGGCACGGCTGGCATCGTACACTTGCTCGGTCTGTCACGCTCAAATTACCTCCATCGCACAAAGAATCAGTCGTCTAATGTCTGGCTATGGCACATGAAACCACATAATTTCCACGAACTTCATGTAATTACTTCATGCATTTTATGAAGCATATCTTTCTAGGATGTACAGTGCTTTGTGCATTGCAGCAGCAGGACACATTTGTGAACCCTATTCATTTTCTTAATACATAACCACAGAGTTTTAACAGTTTTTAAGGCAAAATTCTCTGAAAATTCTTCACATTTGCAAACAAAAATCAGGAACAGTAACGTTTTTTTAAACTTAAATTTGGATGGGAATCAAAGAAACGACCCTCCCCTCCCCCGCCCCCTCCCCCCCCCCAAAAAAAAAATGCTGACTTTCTTGTGAATTGACTAGTAGATTGCAATTCAGACCAATTCATGAATACTGCCACCCCCTTAATAACCCCTTTCACTTTCACTTTCACCTTTGACATGATATTTCTTTTCCAATGATGTGAATATTAAAATAACAATAATGACTTAATTCTAATGTGAAGTAAAATTGTATAATGTTCCCATGGGGCATGACGGATCAGTCCGTGAAAAATCTATGAATGCATTGACAAAGATTGCTCTGAAATGTTTAAATTATTCGAACAGAATTCTAAATTCTTTGTAACTAGTGAAGTACTATACACAGTCTCATATCAGCATTCGTGCGCTGTTTTACAACAAGTACCCAGTACAGTTTTAGTGAGAATTAGCACTGGTAGAAGCACATGTCTGTGTCCATCAAACAGAAAAGTAACGAGCAAACATATGGTGAATTTTGAAGAGTAGTTCATTGTACAATCTGCTCTAATCATAGTAAGCACTTCCTTTCAATAACAAAGTCGGGACAAAGTTAGCTCCATCAAGTGATGTCATATTTATCAGAAAAATATATATTCGATTGTCTGACTGAAGGCTCCAGATCGAGTTACTGCACCCATCGGCCTGTTTTCATTAGCCCAAGTCTGTCCAAAAAAAGCCTGCAGATTTGGATCTGGGGAACTGATATTCAAATAGCAACTATATAGCTCAAGTTCCTTCGCAGTGAAGAATCAAATAGCACGGTATATAACAACTGCACTTGTATGTGTATGTACATTGTAGGTCAAGCTCAAATTGTTAGCCCACACCAACTCGTGCTGCTTCATAAATCTATTTGACCAGTAAGTCAGCCAAATCTCCAGTATTATATGCACTTAGACTGCACTCATACTGTAGATCAACCTCATTAATTCCTCATGTAAGAGGGAATTTCTCCACTCGGGCTTATTTTCTAAAGATTCACTGATCAGTAAAATATCTCAATGTCACGCTTGTTCAGGCTAATGGAGAATCACCTGATGTGTTATTTTTCACTGGATTCTCTTCTAAGTACTTTATCAGATCAAACGGCATTGATACATGCATATGGTGGGTTTGTGGTTTTTAGGTCTTTGTGAATTTGTTGTAAACACTATTGATCAGGTAAACTATTGCATGTTGCTTCGACCGCAGATTCAACTAGAGGTAGAGCACTTTTGGCCTCATTTTATTATCGTTTCACTTAAATGATATCAAAATAGCTGTTACAGTACATGTACAGTTGTACACCAACCAAAGGAAAAACTATACATTAATGACAGCAAGACACAAATGTATAATTAGTCTAAATTATTTTGCAAGTGTACGGTATATACATTTTCAGAAAAATATTGAACATCTCTTTGGTAAGAAAAATGTATTAAACTTGCAGAAATATATGCTTTTCCAATTTCCTCCTTTTGTTTAGTTTATAATGTATGTCTGCTTTTATTTCCAATTTTCCTGTAAAACTTTGTGTTTTTTTAATTATGAAAACATTGCAGCTCTCTTTCAGACAGATAAATGGTTTGACACAGTAATCCAAAGCAATATACAACCAAAGAATACAACAGTGAGTAATTAAATATCAGCACTCGTAAAAGACGTAACATAACCAAATACAGATTTGAAGGGAGGAAACGTCCCACTCAGATATTTACGCAAATCCTCCCAATAACAGAGGTGCTGTGTTATTTGATTTGTCCCCCTTTAAAAAAAAATGATAACAAGCAAACAAATAAACATAAACGCAATCAACTTCTAGGTTACGCCAGCTTGTAGATAAAAATGAATGTTTTCCATGGCTTGTACTGTAGTTAACTTTAAATTTTTGTTGTTTCGGTCTTGTGTGAACCCTTGTTACTGTTAGTGAATCGTGGTTTATAACTTCAATATTTTGCACTCTTAAAGTTAAACTATGAAGGTGCTGTGTAAACACAGCTAGTGACAAGCCTTGACGACCATATTGTCAGGTGACAGTGGAAGGATGTCCAACAACTTTCAAAGCTGAGATGAGGAGGATAAGGTCATTCCTTCATTAGTAGATTATCAGCCAGCCAGACAGACAAGCATGCTTAACTAATGCACTTGACTTGCTCTGAGTCTGAGTCATATGGCAGGGCCACTGGCTATGCTTCATTTCAATTTCCACATCACAACAAAATTATAAATTATGCTGGGGAAAACCATTGTATCATACATGTAGTCAATGGATGCCTAATACAGCCTAATGAAGACATAAACATAATTATGTATGTGTGGGACCAGATATTCAAACCCTCAGCCGTTTATTAATTTTATTTTCCTTGTGTATTTAAGAGTCTAATTTGCTTTTCCCACTTTCAACAAAAGTCTTAAAGATATGGGAACCAAGTGTACACAGGTATTCATTTATATCACTATGTGCTGATATCAAAATAGCCTCTGCTCAATCTAATAAAAATGCATACTGTCTACACAGTCTCAAACTTGCTGAATAAGCTATCTTTTAATGTTTACGGGTATACTTATGACTTAGATTTACTACAGTACAGTACCCTAGATTTACATGTAGGAGGCACAACTTGTTGACTTCTTGTTCTAATGACCTCCGACCTAACAGGTCAACACTTGAGAACCCTTCATGATACCAAGCAACAGGTGCGATCTTGATGCGTTGGAATTCAAACTGTCTGCCTAGAGGTATGTGCCAAAAATAACCATGGAAATTCACAATTTGCTCCAGATTGCTTGACCTCTATTTCCTCAAAACTACAGGGTTACTAAGTGTAAAAATTGGAAGTGGCTTTCAGGTATAGGTTTAGGGTTAGGTTTAGGGTTAGGGTAAGGTTTAGGGTTGGGTTAGGAACAGTGTTTGGTCCAGGGTTGAAGTAAGGAATCTGGTAAGTCTAGGAAATTACCATGGATCTGGAACCAACAACTCATGTTATTGGTTCCAGATCCCATTAGCAAGACATTAATCTGCATTTGCCACTCTGTACCCGGGAGACATATGGATTACGGATTGTGGAAAGCTAGTTGATATTTGAAAATTTGCCATTGCCCAGCATGCTTACATGCGAACAGAGCTCACCTAGTACATGTAAGAATACTACCCACGGAATGAAGATGGTGCACAAATTGTGTGCAGATATGACATGCAGTTTCCAAGGTCTATTAACATTTCCACACTTTGATCAAATTTAATTGGTTATGCACTGTCTGTGAATCCATACTATCATAATTACTGTGCATAGGTCTTGTAAGAATTGTTGGAAAGATAGGATCATTTGAATTTCTCTCCATGTATAGTAACAAATGTTGGGAAACTGATTCTCTTTTCTTCTTCAATAATGTTCGGATAATTTTGATAAGTAGACCTATCAAGTTGGATTTGTTCCAAACACATCTATTTTCAGTAACATTGAACATTTATCTAGTAATATTTTGGCAAAATGCCTAGCGACAGATCCATCGCCCAGCTATCATAACTTCCATCTCCGGGGTGTCTTACGAGAGAACTTTTCCAGCCAGTTAGGGGTCAGTTACCTGCAGTCTATTTTGGGATGAAAGGAACTGAGGGCAAGGTTATCCATACTAGGTAGGCCCAGGAGCATCAGATCAGTCCTAAAGCTTAATGGTATTAAATCTCTGTGTTATGGTATTAAACAGAGCTGAACTTTATAATCATATTCTGGATATTAAACATGTACATGGATCCCCCAGTCAATGGATTCAGACCTGCCCATACACACACTGTGTGCACATTCTCCACTCGTTGGGGAGCTTTACATGCGTGCTCAACACTGATTAAACCACAATCACGTTCGCATTCTACAGGGAGCCCATTTAAGACCTGGCTGGAGAGAGGCTGTGTAGATCAGCCTTGTGCCTTGCTGGGGATTGAACTCACAACCTTTTTACCATCATGTGCTTCAACCACAGGGTCTTGGCTATGACTATGGCACCTCTACAAACCTAAAGAAATTTTGAGGGATACTGGCAAAAAGTCATTCTTGTATCAAGCAGTTTTTTAGGCTAATCGGGCCAACAAAATGTAAACAAAGATGCAATAACTGTTAATGTAGCATACATGTATATGCACTGAAAACCACCAACACAAACATGATAATACGGGACTAAAAAACATTCTGACTGCAAATCTCTTTTTGCATTGATTATTTATACACTTTATTCTTCATTTACATGTACAGTAGTTTGTGTATATTTCAGTGTCAAATTGTGGGATTCGGTGAAGTTTTTTGTAGATTTCATCACTAAAAAGACTCTTTTACCTCTAATGACTCTAATGAGGACACTAGGAAATGACTACTCTGGCTATCTTCCTAACTGTGGGTTTGGTGACCCTGCTGTGGCTCCAGGGTGGTTGAAAACACAAATTAATTGGGTTCCCTCATGGTCTGTGGCCCTCATTATCACATGGCTAGATGTAAATGTAGGTCATGTGATCTGTCACATGGCTGTCTCTTACCACAGTTATATATTTCCCTTTTCTTGAAATATACTAACAGAATAATCTACAATAGAATGGAAAAAAGTTGAAGAGACAGAAATGTGTAAAAACACTTTTTGGACACCATTTGGGATAGTCAAAATTTCCTCAATCTTTCAATATTCAGCTTTGCTTGATTTTCTGCATGAGATGCCATTTCCTTCATACATGTACATGAACATGTACAATGTAGTTCCCTCATGTGTACATTGTAACTGCAAATTGTATTTCCTTTTCATGGAACCATCATCTATAAGTGTGCCGTACAATCTCCACTTTCAACTGAAACACTTATCTTACATTAAACCCACTGACTGCTTTAATAGCCCAAGATAATTGTAGTCGATGAAAAATGTGTGCTATACAAACATGGCATTAGTTGACCTCAGGTAGAAGTTTCTTTAAATACCTCCTCAACAACTTGAATTCGTAACATGTTTCATATTTTTCCAATCCTAAATTTATCAAAGGAAGTTCGCCATTGCTCATTTCCTTCTTACGATGCATGACAAATAAACCGCATAAAAAATCAACTATCCATTCCTAGAAAAACTAATATCGTTAGCTTGCTCAACGATTGACCGAGAGTTAAATCAATGAACCACAGGCCTCTGGTTGTTTTTCATTTTGTGTGCAACTGATTCTATGAAAGCCTTGATTTTTTTTGTTTACAGATGAAAATAAAGAGGTGAAAACACTTCCAACAGTTCATTTTTTATACTTTCCACATGGTCTACATCGATACAATCTTTTAATGAAAGATAGAACTCATCATCCAGATCGATTTGATGCATCATTTTATTGACAAGTTCTTGAACTTTGGAAAGGGATTAGGAAACATCTTGTAGTATTCCAGAATCCTGATCACCTCATCCCACTACAACAGTCATTAGTGACTAGTACCGATTTAAACCACTTTGCTACGTGTCGTTTGACACAGCTTTCTACGAGCCAAATATCACAAATCATATACAATACAGTTTCAATGGGTTGTTTCATTACATTATTGAGCGTAGTCAGTATTACAGATAAAGCTTCAAACTTTTGAAATAGTCCTCAGCAAATACTTCAATTTTTCAGAGCTTAAGAAAGGAGCTTGTGACAAAAAGCTTATGAATGATACATTAAGGTGGAAAATCAAAGTGATTATCCTTCAGGATTGATCAAATATTCATTGTCAGCATGTTAATGTAAATGTCAAGGGGATAGCTATAATGTCAAAGTACTCACTTTTTTCCTTCTAAATGTGGAAATAACAGTCAAGTGTATAATTTTTTGCTAAAGATGGGTTTTATTACCACAATTAAGCAAAACTGAGAAAAGGTATCCCTCTCATATTTTGCAAAATGTTTGGGTTGTAATCTTCCCGCATTTCGTCCTCTATCATTAGCATTAATTATCTATCAGATTCTGTACCCACACACAAAGAAAAGAACCCTGCTTTCCCCATTCTTTCTATCATCCACAAGACCAATCAAAAAGTACATTATATACACCTACTTTAAAAACCTTTTTCCACCTCAATTTCAAACTCAATTTATATTGTTTCATCAAAGCGTATCATGTCACTGTGTGTTTCAATTAAATAAACTTCTGACTATCATGTCAAGCAATCTGAGACAGTGCTTTTACACACTTGGCTGTGTTTCAGCAACTACCACAATTATATCTTGTCACTATCAATCTTACTGATAATTGATTAAATTAAAAGGATGGGCGGAAACAGTCACTGTAACTGATGCATCTATCATATCTTTATCAATATCTGATTAAAACACAGCAGGTGACGTCCTTCCTCAAATATATTTCATGGTAAACATTTTTGGCTTAAAAGTTTGAAGAAACAAAACAAGTATCGTATCATGATATATGCTTTTAAAAAATGGAGAATTTTCTTAATAAATTTTCAATATTTTTCTTCATCTTGTTATGCATAACATTTTGGACTGATTAATAGGAGTTGTAGCCAATTTCTTTTTCAAATGATACCCATACTACCAAAGAAACATGATCAAAAAGTACAAACATTGAATATGTATCTCTGCCAATTCCTTATCAGTGAGAGAGAGAAAGAAAGAAACACAACTCATGACCAGATTCTCACGTTCTGTCTGGCTCTCACGGCGGCAAGCACGCAGACGAAGCATGAAGGCTGTTTACTCTCTCATTACGACATCATACTGATTAAGGTTCATACATTTATGGGTTTGCAGGGAGTAGTATTGTGGGAAAGGAAAGGATGTGTGGGTTTGGTGAGAAACGTGGCAGATTGGATTTGGATTTCGCAAGATAGTTTCTAATTCAATTGCACCCTTCTACTCCTCAATGGTAACTCGAGATGTGGAAAGTTGCAGACACGCAAAGCAACCTCACTGTGCCTCAAACTTGAAATATGAATTATGAATCTCTATAAACTACAAACTACCTTATGAGAAGGAAGACAAACCTAACAATAAAGACAATGAAAACAGCAATATTGACGTTTGGCCATATGCTCTTGGGGAGAATCATAAAAATGCCTACGAGAGGCAGCCATCATAAATATGTTGTCATTATCCCTGGTGTGACTGTAAACCTGTATATATAAGCCACCTGTTTTAAGCGGTCAGAGTAGTCATTGATGACAGGTGGCCTTACTAGACAGGTTCTACAGATATGGCCACTATTAAGAGGTTACTGTTCCATTACCCCAGGTTTGCCTGCACCGTGTATGCTTATTGCATAACCAGCCTCTGCTTGAGCACAATGTTTGATACAGTATATATAATCTGTACATATAATAAATCTTGATGTTTACCTGTTGATGGTTTCACAGAACAGAACGATAACGTCTTGCATGGTGTCGTATTCCTGCGAAGACTTCACAGGCACCATGGCACTCACGTAGCTCAGCTCAAACTCAGCAAAGACATGGTCAAACTTCTTCAAAGCCTCTTTCACCTTAAGGACAAGAAGGAATCAAAGAAATGACATGGTATCAGTAAACCCATTAATGGTATTTCCACCAAGTTGGATGACAGCGACCTATGACCTACTGCACATGAAAAATGACTACCATCTCTCCTTAAAAGGATTTGGGCAGCTTATTCCTGTCCTTTAATAAAGTTCATTTGCAATGTATGCCCAGCTCTCACGGCTCATATTGCTCAAGGCAATCTTTCATGATATATTAGACCTTTCTCTTTTTAATGTGTTTGAAGATGGGATTTCATACATGTAGTTGCTACAGACATCACATTGTGAGTAATAATCACTTCTATCATCACCATCTTCAATACTTATTACCGTATAGTTATCATCAAAACCTCATCTTCTTTGCACTCTTGCATGTACATCAATATACCTTAAAGTCCCATAGAAATACATTGTTTCCTATGTCCCAAAAGACGTCATCATACTTTTGCAGGGCTAAATAACAAGTTAAAGTGTACAGCAGCTTGAGCAATCTAAGTAGTAATAGGAAGACTCATTTGATGTTCATGTGCAGATGTGTTCATAATTAAACCTTACTTTTTGTGGGTAAGAGTTGAGGTTCTTGTAGCTCTGGTCTCTGAGCACCGCCCGCAAGCAGTCCAGACTCCTGGTCAAGCAACGGGCCAGGGGCCGTAGAGCCGCACTCTCAATCTCTCTGTTCATGATGGTCGATCCTGCGGCCAAGCACTGTCAATACAAAGAGAAGTTTGTGCATTAAGATTGGGTTCAAGACCCCATTCAGACTTAAATATGATGTGCGTTCTCAGCAGGACCACAGACTGTTCAAGAAATTCAAGAAAACTGGTTTGGATAGCTGCTGGTCTTTGTATACAGGTTCCTCTTATTTCCAATGGAAAACAGTGCTCTTCCAGGGAAACAGGTTTTTATACACAGGTAATCACAAAAGCAAGATAGCAGGAATTGATTTATTTTTATCAAGGATTGTTGGATAACAGGTTTTTTTTTAGACAAGAGGGTACATACTTCTGCACCAAACCAAAGCTGGCCTGCCAGACTGTCCTGAAGCACATCATCAGGAAACTTAGCCCTGAAGTCACGGCTGGCTCTGCTCCCAGAGACAGCCTCAGTCATCAACTGTTCAATGATACCTGTTCATATGAATTAAAGATAAAAGGACAACACGGTTAGTGAAATTCAATTGTGGTGCAATCACTGTAGCGGTATTATCCCACTATTCAGTTTAAGTCAAAGATGAGTCCTGGGATAGCTTAGAAACGAATTGTGAGCTTTTCCAGTTTTTTTTCTTCTTCTGTTTTTCTGTGTGTGTGGAAGAATGTCACACAGAGGTAATGACCCATGAAAAGTATGGCTCTTAAATTGTTCTCATATCATAAAAATGACAGGAAATTTGCTTTAAGTCTTATCCAGGTTCATTGCGTTATTATATTATATCATATTAAAAAATAGGACAATCTTTCATGCCACATGATTGTACTGTCGCATATGCACATTTCTGTGTAAAGTGCATGTTATTATCAACAAGACTGTGCCAATTTCTTATCGTTTCAATGATTCCACAGCCTCCGGTATACATCTAATCTTATGTGCTATTTATGTTTAATCAATCTTTGCCAATCTCTTCCAGATGCTTCCTTTAAAAATGATATCACATGACTAGAACTCTATTTTATCTCTTATCCACAACAAAATACATTCATTATCAAAACCATTCCAAAGATACAAAGTTTTGATATCAACCAAATGTACTTGTTGAAGATATACATGTAAGAAGAAGTTTACCAGTAGTTGCTTAAAGGAAAAGGAGGCCTAGCTAGGTTTGTTGTAAAATTGTCATGCCTTTGTTTATGGCATACGCTAAAAGCATCACTGAAACTTATCAAACATACAGTCATTTCCTCACATCTGCATGTCTACATGTACAGTGAAGGGAATATTAGAATATTATCTTTGACATGCTCTTTATTTGGAGAGACAAATCTCTTTATTTTTACAACTGAAAGTGAAGGTCCATAAATAAACTACCGGTATCCATGTAAATCTGTAAAACTATAGAAAGTGATTGTAATCTGAAAACTTCCATATTTTACTATGGCCACTCTGACAAGAAAAGATTGGAAGGTATTAATGGCACTTATATTTTCTTCCTGATACAGTCTTTGAATAGAAGTTTTTATTTTCTGATAATTTCCTCCTTTGCTTTTTTGAGCAGTTTCAATCCTTTATCAGCACTTAATTATTTGCTTGTAGGGATATACATTGTAGCAGTCTGAACTAGATTCTTCCTCAACTTTGGAGGGGGAAAAAATAGCCCAAAAGATTGAGACTACATGTATCTATAGATTGCGCAATTTCCTGTGTTTTTCAGAGAAAATTGTTTCATCAGATGAAACACTGATAAAGCACTATGCAATGTTATCTTCCTTATTTTCATATCATTTCTACTGATGTCATCATCACAAACACTGACAAAATTTTCTTTCCTCTGACGCACGCTAGCATGATAACGATCAAATTGTTATTAGCACATGCATGTGTGTATCACTAATCTTGGCTTTCTTCCATATCGCTCGGTCAGGTCTTAAATATTTACAAAATATGAGATAAACTTCAAATGTTCACATGGATATGAAGAAGGAAAAAGAGAGGAGGAATGTTGTATTAAAAAAGCACCTACAATGTAGTAAGGTTGTGTCCTGGTCTTACATCTTTACATCTTTTCTGGTTTTTAGTTCTCTTTATGACACACAGCACACCTTTCAAAATATATCTTGATCTTACGCAATTCAAATGTGAGTCCGACATATTCACAGGGATTTTAAATGGAAAGTCGTTAAGTAAGAACTTCCAAATCGAAACTTAATCTTAGAAAAAACAGGTCACTACCGCTCATCTTGGAGCTGAACCCTGGGCACAAGGCCCTCAAGTATCTACCGGTAGTCTGAACCCCGAGAAGGCTATCAGAGATCCGCGCGTCTGTTACCGGTGATAAGCAGCGGCGATGGACTCTTGATGATATCTCTGGATATCCAGAGGATATTAAGAGGAGGACCCCGTCCTTCCTGCGCACCATGCAGACAGGCACACTCTTCCTCCAGAATTGACACCCGGACTACTCTTTATTTGTACAGGCATTTCCGATTCTCCTTAAAACGGCTGTTTCGATATTGATCTTTGATTGATCTTGGTTATCTAATCTTGACGTCATGATCTCTCCCCCCCCCCCCTTTTCTGGATTTGTCAGGGTTGATTACATTCTTTATGTAAGGTAAGAGGAGCTTTTCACAAAAGATGCTATTTTTAGAGATAATCTCAAAGGACTCTCTTATTCCCTCAAAGAATAATCAGTCGACTATGAAACTTTCTTGTAATCCCTACATCATATTGTCATTTCGCAAATGGAAATTCACTTGTTGATTTTCTTTACACATACACTGTACTTGTACAACACCTGATCGACTCTAGTGTTCTAGAATAGTACATGTATGTTGTGTGGATGAGTTAGACTTAAAAATACTGGGGGTAAATTCTCCCTAACAAGGGTATACAGTAAACAAGGATCATAATTAAGTCAAGACATAATTAAGACCAACACGATAAGCCACTTCAGAGATGGCACTTGTACAAATGACCCCCAAATATCCACAGATCTTTCACACATGAGGCCTGTTTACACAGCCCATACACCATTTTGAAAGTTCATCAATTTTAATGACTGCAATTTAGAATACCATTAAGACTACTGGAAACTGGAAAAACCCATTAAAATCATTGGTGTTTGGTCATTCTGATTTTTGGGTGAGTAGTGCGCATAAAGTGTAGTGATACGACTATCAGGTCAAGTTGACTAGCCCTATCAAAAATCCATGTGCTGATCTATAACTCTAACTCTAATTCTATTATTTATAATTCATTATTATACCAAGCATTGTACAGGTGGTTTTAGCTTTTATTTTGTACAAATTCTTGTTAAATAATATACATGTAATTAACTCTGAAACTTTTTTCTACATGCACCATTCTAGTCATTATTACTTATCGTTAATTTGGTAAATCCATCAATGCGCGAGTGAAGCTTCCTGCGTTTCTTGACCCCGTTTCCTGTAGTAGTACAATTTTTTTCCACTTTCCATGCTCTGGCTTCGTGATCAAAGTTTACTCTCTCAGAAATCCCTGGGAATCTTTTTTTACCCAACCCTTTCCAATGATTCCAAGAGAAAGAAAGCTTAGGCCCTTTTACACTACTGGAAACACCAATTTTTTTTAAAGTTTGGTGTTTGCTTATTTAATTTTTTTGTCTGTGAGCATGTGCACTTGTCCCAGCTCCAGACACGATAGCAAGCAAGTGATGAGAGTCGTGTGAGCAAAAACCAGAATATTTCACCAGTGTTTTGAGAGCAAGCATTTATGCTGGAAAAAAAATCAGCCAAGTTTCTGCCGACATTTAAATAAAAAAACGATAGAGAGGTGGTTTTTTGGCATGTTTATGGAGAGTTGTCGTTCAACTTATCAACTAAACTCCAGAGTGTGATAAAAATGAGTGATGTTCGCTTGAAGTGTACATGTTATTGCCCCCTAAAGTACCATCTATGGGTACATGGATGTATTGGAGAGACGAAGGTGTTGGAGAGAGGAAGAAAGAAAGAAGGAACAAGATAGAAAGAGAGAGTGGGTGAGAAAAACTAGAAAGAGAAGAAAGAGAATGGGAAAGAAAAAGAGGGAGAGAATGAGAAAATAAGTGAAAGAAAAAAATAATTTGAGGGAACAATAAAGAAGAAAAAAGATGGTGGGATGAATAGAGGAAAGTGAAAGGGGGAGGAGTGAAACTTGAAAACGAAAGTGAGAAAGAAAGAGAATAGGTAAGTATGTACAGAAACATTTTACATATTAATTTTAGTGCTGCAACTCATTCATTTCACATCATGAAGCTTTTCACAAATCTGAACACACACCAGTTTATTAAAAAATATCAGCATGCACAGAAGAGAAAAGATGTATAATAGTGTCAAAGGAAGAGAGAAAAAGAAATGGAGAGAATGGGAGAGAGAGAGCTCTAGGGTAGACGGAAAGTGAGTGGCTTCAAATGACTTCCTTTTCATATCGCTGGATTGTTTGGTCTAGCACCAGATGCACATCCATAGGAAAATCATTTAGTCATATCAGGCATAAATTCTTAAGTCTGAAATAACAAACATGAGAAGGTGTGGAAATAAGGTTCAAGTGAGTTCATCCTGATTTCAAATAACCCTCGTTTTCTGAGAAAATAAAGGTAGTCCAGATTCCAGCATGGCTCTCACATGTTGGGCACAATCCAGCTTTTGGACAAGTGATGGCCTAAATAGATAAATCACCTCTGTAAACTTTCCTTTGAACACCATGGGGCTATATTTAACAGTATACATGTACATGCCCATATGGACTCTGTACATTGTAACTATTCCTAACTCTTTAATTTAGCTTTTCCTCCTCCAAGGAAGCTGGAAATCTATTAAGCTTTAAATTTCATTCAAATATGACTATTCAGATCATCGATTTGTAAGATCCTAGAAGTTTGAATGTTTTTATCATATTGCAACTAGCAAGTTCTTCCAATATCCGATCGGAGTCAGATCATGTAGAGTGAGATGGGCTTTACATGTATGTACAACATATTCAAATGTACATTTCTGTACACAATATGTTCATTTCTTCTTGCAAAAAATGCAAGATGGATGCAATACATTGTACATGTAGGCGACAACATGTTATGTACAAGAGCATACTCCACCCACACACAAGTATGATGGAGGCCACCATAATCAATTTCACTGTAACAGACTGTACAGACAACCATACAGGATCCATTTGTACCAAAATAAAATCATCCTTCCCGTCCTTGCGAAAATACGTAATGAGCAGTGGTTATTAGGGTTTATAAATCTCCTTTTCTGGGAATCGGTAGAGCACTGTACAGAAGGCGTGGGCGGGTGTGAGGACAGACAGCTACTTCGATCATTCGCCGTCTCGTTTGTCTGCCCACTCTCGTTTATTACTACACTGTGCCTTCTCAAAGAGCGGTTCTTTTTATACAACGCTGTTTATGAGCTGAATGTACAGTATGTGAGGCTGCTTTTAGCTTGAAGCAAGTGCAGCCAATACACACACAAACTCTAAGTTGTAAGGTTTCCCCGCCGAATCTTGATAGTAATTCTGAATAGCGTCTGTGACTACAATAGTTACTGTGGCTCGTGTTTGAATGTTTTGAATAAAGTATACCTGAATTCTAAAAAACACTTGAAAATCAAATGCCTTTACAATATGCAAGCACACATGTGAATAAGTTTCTGTGTACATGTACTTGTACAGGCTGTACATGTAGGTACATACATGTACATGTACATGTACAGGTCAGGCCTTAAATTTCACTACTTTTAGGGCAAGGCCACTTTTCTGTAGGGCACATTCCTATATTACAGCACCAATAGGAAGAATTGGAAAGGGCACAAAAAATCTCCAAGGCCAATGAGAGGGGCATTGAGGCCAATCAAAGGGGCATCCAAGGCCATGGCCTTGATGGCCTTGGATTAATTTAAGGCCTGACAGGTGTATACTAAAAAGATAATTCACATTGTCAGAGTTCTTGTAAATTATCTGATATATTCATTTTTTTTAATGTAGATTGATTTGGCCAGGATGGGAATGTTTTTACATTTGGCACTCGATAAATCAGAGGACTGTAAAAATCTAAGCACCTTAATTGTACATGTAATCAGGGTTTAAACCTGGACAAAAAAAAGTCACCTTTCAAGAATTTGGGTCATTATCTTAAAAAACATTTTGTTTAAATTTTGTAAAATTAATTGAAACGAAATTGAATCAATATAAATTAAATCAAGTTTAATTTTAAAAATTAATTTAAAAAAAAAATATTAAAAAAAAAAAAAAAAAAATACAAGACATTATTACCTCAAATAACACTTTATTTTATAGCTGTGTATAATCATTTTTACTTATTATTTTTTTGTTTTGTTGGGGTGCATTATGGCAACTGTTTGGCAAGATATACTGCCAACTTCTTCTACAGCCTACAGGGACACTCCATGGGATTCATAATAAGTCAAGATGTAATTCCAAGGAAATAAATTTAGGTGCTTAATTAGATACTGACCGAGAACTTTATCCTGGCATATCCTGAGCTGATTGACGAGCACTGTGCATCGGTCCGGATCCTGCCTTCCATCAAAGCTGTCTAGCTCATGAGATACACCGTTCAGTTCTTCATCGGCAAAATAAAACTGGGCTAGTAGCTGACAGTCATTTTTCTGTAAAAACATGAAAGGGAAAATATTATGCTAAATGTGGGATAAAATAATGAAAAAATATGCATGTACTGTAGTATGTACGGTACATGTGTATGCTAAAAGGTGGAAAAATATATGTTCAAAAAGGATTGTGCACAAAATGCTGTACTTTTCTCTTTGACTTTGAGTGATCTCTTTTGGGATTTCCTGTTGTCAAAGGGAGATTTTCTCACAGCCATTTTGATGTACATGCATCTTATTGTGTTTTTACAAGAGCTTTCTTTTGTAGCTTTTCAGAGCCGGAGCCTCATGTATATTTCACACTTAAAAGAAGTACATTCATGTGAGCACACTTAAAATAACTGAAGTCCTCTCTTTATAAAACCTTAACAAAATAAATTTTGCTTCAAACTTTTTACTTCTTTTCCTTGATTGAAACTACATGTACAGTACATTTCAAACACTTTCCCTTTTGCTTCAAAATATCTTACACTTACAGTCCTGAGAAACATGTTTTTTAGAATACTTTTAGAAGTACATTACATGTAGGCCTGTATGTAATGAACATGTTAATCAGTCTGATGTTATTACATTTATTCTCTCTGTGTCTCTCTCTCTATCTCTATCTCTCTCTAACTGCAAATTTTATCATCATACAATTTCCATCCAACAACAAACAGAATAACAGATAAGTCGTATATCATGATTTTTTCAAAGTGACTTTCACTCGTAACAAAGTTCAAGTTCACTATCAAACAGATGATGTCTAGTTGATTACACTGAGATGGAAATTTCCCTTTGTTGTAAGTGTGTGTACTATAAAGCTGATCAAAGTCCAGCATGACCTCAGCCTCTCAGGGCACAGTTGTAAAATAGCCCCCGTTGTCTTCGCTAGACCTTTTTCTATCAAATATTCAGATGCCATTCATAATTTACAAGTTCACTCTAGTCTGCAAAGTACAAACCTGTACTCTTATTATGAGGTATGCTGTGCAGAATACTACTGTAACAGAAACAATCGAAACGGGGAATTGTGAATGTCAAGCCTATCCTTTACATGGGTCACATAAAAGTTAAAATAACTGCATTTACTATCGACATTCTATATTTGTCTTAACATGCATTGAACAATGTAACCTACACAGAAATATCACGTGCATATGGTAGAATGTGATGAAAGGAATCACACACACACACAGTATTTTTGCAGCGGCATCATTTTCTGTTCATCATTTTATGTATTTATTTTATTGTATCAAAATGATATGCATTATAGTTGATCATGATGATGAATAGCCAGTATTCCTCTTTTTGCCCTTGTGCGAAAGAGACTTTGTATCCGAGGCAATATTTACAATAGTCGATACCGGTAATGAACAAAGTTCTGACAATAAATTACAGACCTTCATGCACTTGTACAATTCATGGCAGAAGCAAAATATATTTAATGACCTTCAAAGAGTACAAAGTTTTAATCTTAAAGTATCATTGTACTGATAGCTAACAAGTGGCCACCATGTTGTCATATATTCATGATATGTTGTACATACAGTACCGGTACTGCCAGAATCCAGATCAATTTATAATCAAATTAGTTCACAGATATTATCTTGTTATTTCTCTGTCAAGTAGAGTCCACACAGATTAGTGAATTAATTAGCAAGGTGATATACTTCAAACATTTACTCATGCCATCGTAAACACATGTATCATATCCACTTTCAATTGAGTCACAATACAGTTACATGTACATGTAGTCAACAGACTGTAGTACAGTAATCTACTAAAACATACATGTAGAAGTTCGGTTTTAAAAAAGGATGTGGAGAAGCAAATTTAATTAATCTAACAGATTTGGATGGAATATTGCAATTCCAAGACAAAAAGGGCTCTAAATCATACATCTCCAAGAACTTGGACTCTTCATTGTATTTTCATTTTTTCTGGTTACAAGTAATGAAAATAAATTCTTACTGAATCAAGCAAAAGATTGAACAGAATATAATAACTGTTCGGTAAGTGAAATCCGCCCAATATGTACGGGTGTAGTAGAAAAGGTATTGTACTGTATATGGCTACATGCTAAATAATACCCAAAGAAAGACTAGGAAATCTACATATCATTATGTAAAACTGGTGTGTTAGATTTAATGTGGGTACATGTAAATACTTTCCATCAAATTCCACCAGTTTATACATGTAATCAATTTAGCTGACCCAAACAACATCATAAACAATTTAGAATTCAATTTTATCTCTAAATGAAATTTCATTACCGGAGTTCAACATATTAAAGCTTTAATATCATGTACATGTAGCCAGTCTAGCTAACCCAGCCTCTGGGGGCAACGGACCATGTAATTACAAAGCCAGGTAGCGGTGGGCTTTATGCATTCATAATGGAGGATATTAAGCATTCATGTAGGTGAGGAAAATAACCAAGCATTGCAGTTATTAAAAGAATACTACTACATGTAGTACTTACATGTACACTGTAGCTAGTAGACGCTCTACCCAATACACTGTGCGCAGACTTGTCCCTTCCATGCAAGTGTATGCATGCGTACACTGACTGTACATACATGTAGCACCTTTTTCGTTTAGCCCACACAATATCAGGGCTCTTAGGCTCTAGCTTGACATGAAAAACCGAGGACGAGTTGTCTTAAATTCCCCATATTTTAGTATTTCCCTTCAAATTATAACATGACTCCTTCATCCCCTTGATTTTGGAAATGAATGGACCACCTCTGCCCATCCCTCCCCCTGCCCCCCCCCCCCCCCACCCAACAAAACAAATCAGATCCCCAATGTATGCTGTAGGAGCTAATGTACATGTCTGCAATCTGCAAGTGCATGACTTGAACATTCTGAAAATCTTTCAATGATAGTTTACATTGTATATTCAATTTACAAACAAATCAACACAAGTAAGCATAATTAGTTCATGAGTTGATGGTCTTAAGAATAGGATTAAAAACATGGCAACAAAGTAGCAATATGACCGCAAGATTGCACATTGTATCTTCACAGCCTTGATGTGATGATTCAAACTAAATTCTAAACGTCTTGGCAAAGTTTCACTAGTGCCAACTGATAATGGGGGACCGACCGACCGGGACTCTACGGAAACATTGTTCCTGTGACTCATGGAATACTGCTGATACAGTCAAAAACTATCTCCCTTTCCTTGAACCCCAGCCTTGCCATTCAAGGAACCAAGAAGTCTGTGTTTTTTTTCCTACAACCAATGTATGACTATTGAGAGTTTTATCCATTAGGTCATCTCCTGGGACTGAAGGCTACCAATATATTACAAGTTCATGGTTCAAAAGTGCTGTCAGCCATATTGTACATTTATACATGTTTCAGGTGCTCAATGCATGCCTTTACTCAAGTTTTCAACAATGTTGGTACTAGATGTACAATTTATAATTTATAATAGTATTTATAATTTGTGTACAAAGAAATTCACAATGACCAAAACTGTGAAATAACATACCACTAGAAACTTACCGGTAAGTACTTTTAAATAAAAACTAAAAGCACATCTTTTCATTTAACTTCATATTGTAGATTTAAACACATCAGAAGCTCTTGCATTAAAGTAGAATATATTGCAACAGTGTCCTGCACTTTATCGTATTTAATATCAACAGACAGTCTGGACCCTGGGGGTGTATTGATGCAAATTAATAGTAGGTCCATGGTTATATCAAGGAGTTACCGTCGCAGTAACTTCTGCACGTACATACATGAAACAACTTTGAAATATAGAGAAGCATGTACACATGTACTGTACATGTACGGTACATACTGTACATGTTGGTCTGTGAATGAATACGGTATGCAACGGTTGTCGTTTTTATTATTTTAGTGTTTTTTTAAAGGTACATGTAGGTTATTTGCCTTATTGACAGACTTTTTATGAGAAAATGACTATATTAGTTAAAAGGAAGAATTGATGAAGCAGAGATAATTTAATTGGCAAAGACTTGTCCTCAATGTCAAAACAAGGAAGAATCATGAGAAATTTGGCATGGAGAGTTGTTTTGATCAGGAAACTATAATTGAATAAACAAAATTACAAGATATTGTAAAAAAAAGAATTAATATCAATAAATGTCAGGCCAGTCAAGAGTCCTAGTCAAGACTACAATCTATGAAATTTGTAAATGAAATATTTAATAACAATCTGGAAGGAAATAGAAGTAATTTAATCCGGCTTTACTCACAGCCTAGCCTGAGAAGCAGAAAAGGAAGCTACAATATATAAGTCTGCATAGATCTATGCCAACACTTTTGTACTAGCCACATGACCTCCCAAAAGAAAACCGCTATTTTGTCAACAAACGCGTAGGAAACTTACAAGGAGTGGAATTTTACCAACAATGACATCATGCACAGAGCACAACCTACAAAAGTACAAAACCCTACAAATTTTTGCCATATTTGACAATTTAGGCTTTTAGGCTAGTACAGATATGTTTGTGTACTTACATGTATGTGTACATGACTGTATGTGCCTGTATTTGGTAATTGCCAATTGTGTAGGCCTAAATAATTTAGATTCTCAAAATATTACAATATACTTAAAAGTGGACTTGTAAACTATAGACTTTCTACAACTGTTATACACATGTACATGTAGAATTGTAGATGTATGACTAATTGACTATACACATAAATTTAATTAATAGGTTCAAATGATGCCATATTAATCATCAACTGAGCCTGATACAGAATGCCTAACTTGTTATATCTATAAAACAAAAGACTTTACTTTACCTAATTTTTAAAATAATTTGTTAAAAATTTTCATCCAAACTATCTGATCTTACAATATTTATTATTTAGCTCATGTTACAAGTGTACAGTACCTACAATGTCCATGTACATGGAGAGAGTAGTGCATTGTTATTATTACTCTACCTTGTGACAGTGATGAGCGTCTACAAGTGCGCAAAGACCTGGCTTAGAAGTTAGAAGTAGCCTGGCCAGATTTTAAGCATGACTTAGTAAAGTTACGCATGACCTAAACCTTTGTGAAACAGAATTCAAGATTGATCTGAAATCTAAATGTAAGCATGACTTTACAAATGAAGCCATTTACGCATGACTCTGGGGCTTACGCATGACTTTACGCAGGACTTAACTCTGGGCAGCTACTATTTTCATCTAACTTGCCATTTACTTACACACTAAACCACCCCCCCCCCTAACAAAAAAAACAACAACAACAAACAAACAAACAAACAAAACAAAGATCCTAATTGGAGCTTATCTCTATAAAGTTGGACTTAACAATAATGGAAAGCCGTTAGCATCTTTGAAAATATTTTGTTAAGATATTTTAAGGCATAAAATGTTGATTCAAATCAATCATATTTCTATTATCAAGGAGAATTCATGTTCTTGATGTGGAAGTTATGAAAAGTCTAAATTCTTGAATTTTTGCTTTTTAATATATTTTATTTTAAGGCTACAAATGGCTCTCAATAATGTTTAACTTCAACTTATGATCTAAATGTTGTGAAACACACCCTGGCCCTGGCAGTCTGAGTAGGCCTATTCTAGAGTTTGTTTAGTCAATTAATTAGATAATTAATAACGTCAGTAAATAAATGAGACTCATTCCATTCAGTACTACCGACAGTAAATCTGAACATTACAAGCAAGCTTCTTGTGTTGACTTCTCGACAGAATAATCCATCTGCTGAGTTGGAGGAGTTAAAAAAAAAAAAAATTTGGACTTTCAATTTCACTTTCAGTTTCATTTCAGATTCAACGATGACGCTCTCCTCTTTCAAGTCTTTGCCTTTGGTGAAGCAAATATATTTCCCTAAAAATAAATAAGAATGGTTTTACTCTCTATTTAGGCTCCATGTATGACTGTGAGCTGTTTGGAATCTATGGATAATCTTGTCCTTACATAACAATAAAGGGTTAGACAACATCATGTTATTGTTTTCTCAGCTCAGCTCATCTCACTGCACCACGCACATGCATTGCCGTTCACTCATTCAGTTTCACATCACACTTCACAGACATTCATAATTAATTACCGGTAGGGTCTAGAAAGTCTACGTTGATTCAAATCTTACCTTGGGTTATAAAACCATTTTCGTAATGCTAGCATCCTGTATCATTCAACAGATATGAAAATAGGAAAGTCGAGTAAAGCACTTTGCTGCAAATTTGCGTTATAATCACGAATCGTCCGATGTTGTCGTCGTACAATTACAACCTCACTCGCTAGTGTTTGTATTGGTGAATGAAATGATATGGAAATTTACGTGTAAATCCGGAATATACGTACACGTACTACGTGTGCGTAATATACACGCACGTCACATATGTACACAAAATGAGTGTGTACTGGCGCGCCCTACATGCATAGCCTACATGATGTCATGTCACCGTCGGAAGGAATCTAGACAATTCCTCCCAAAAAAAATCAACAGATAAGGTTCAATAAAAATTCGCCACTCAGAGCGATTTTTAAATTTCGAGGATAATGTTTTGAAAAGGATAATTTTAAGTGACCATGATTTTTTTCAGATGATGCGAAGTCAATTTTCTAATATCATTACTAGTAGTATGCTTCATTAGCCGTTCGAAATGTTATCTAGAGAAGAACATTAGTCTATCGATATGGGGCGAAATATTGTTGAAAGAGTTTTATAGTGTAGAGATGT
>JAVYIG010014645.1:0-40414 GCA_035222895.1 Strongylocentrotus droebachiensis | reverse complement strand
CATGTAGGTTGATTAATAAAGAGTGATGTCACTTTATTTTATTCCTAATCATATTTCTTTTGTTAACCTTTCACAATAACTTGTAGGCCAAGCCAGAGAAACGAAAGGCTCAGAGGTTGCTAGCTGAGCAAGTGCTCCTGTTAGTTCATGGGGGTAAGTCATCCAAGATACATTTAGATATTACAAGATGAATTTATATGATGTGAAAAACATAACAGATAAAAAAGGATGAAAGAAAACGAAAATGTGTTGCTCTTATAGGTGTGATGCCTCTTCTCATGAAAAAAAAACTACCGGTATTGATAAAACTGCAGCACTTTATTCCAGTGGAGTAACCAGAGAAAGACTTTGATATTAGGAGAATGATGAACATGAAAGTAGAAAATAATTAGAATGCAAGTGGTTTATGGCTTCTAGCCATAATACTATACTCTACATTTGGTACAAGCATCACATATTTCTTTTAAAGATAACTGAACTAAATATTTATCACCATTTTTCTTCAAACGTTTTCTGTAGAGGAAGGATTAGAGAAGGCCCGACGTTTGACTGAGGCCTTGTACAGCTCTGATCCCGGTGCCTTAGAGAGATTAAGCATAGAGGAAGTGAGCCAGCTCTTCGGTGGAGGTGGCTTTGTAGAGATAATGTTAGAACCTGGTCTTACTGTCTATCAGGTTGCTGTAGCCGCAGGAGCTCTACCAAAAGGTTAGCAAATTATCATCTTTTATTTTTATGTCGATACGGAAGCCAGGACAATAAATTGCTAGACTGCTAGATTTATAGGCTTATATTATTTGGACAATAGCTTTGAATGTTAGGCTCCCTAGGAGAAGTTTCAGTTGTTGTCAAGAATTGCAAGATCGAGCATGCGATATTCATTTACTGGGTGCAAGCCTAACAATTCTTTACAACAATTGAAACTTCTCCGGGAAGCCTAACATTCAAATGGTGGACTGATAAATATTAATAAGTCAGAATCAATCAGGAGAGAGGTATTTGTTTCCAGTTCATCGTGACTGTGTCATGGACCAGTGATGGCCTGGTGGTAGAGTCGCTGCCCGGCAAGCAGTAGATGGTAGTTCAAATCCCGCTGGTTCCAAGATATTTCTGACTTGTTTTTTTATTACAAGATCGAGCATGCGATCTTTATTTCTTGGGTGCAAGCCCATACTGATTCTTTATTTGTTTGTTTGTTTGTTGTAGATCGAGGAGTAGGAATCATAGAAGATGGTGGTGTTTATGTCAATCAACAGCGAGTTACCAATCCACATGAAGTTCTGCAGAAAGGTCTTCATATTCTTAGTAATAATGTCACATTACTCAGAATAGGTAAGCTTAATATCTTTCCTTTTTAAGATCTTAATTTGTAAACTTTATTTATTGTAATATTCTTATTGTAAACTTTATGTGACAGAGTTTGTGATTGAATGTAGTTCCATAATTGGTCTATCAACAGCCTGATATCTTAAGATTTTTATTTAAAGAGTAATTCTTCTATTATCCTGCTTGGGAATGACTCTGACTGGTCTGTGGCAAATGAAGAAACTGAAAACGTAGTAACGTAAGAAAAGTAAAAATTTCAATATTTTGCAAACTATGAGGCAACAGTTTTTTACTGGATTCACGAGAAGTAACTTGTGTTGTGCTGTTATGACAAATGACAAAATCTCTGGTATGACAGATTGTCTTGATGAATATATCAGGCATGTAATTGTTTCTGGATTTACAGCCTGTAGATAATGTTCTGTTTATAACAAAATCTCAAAATAACAAACAAAAGGGAGACTATTGAAAATAATATCGCTAGTGACATTCGTTTGTCTCGCAATGTATGGTCAACAAGGGATCTGAAAGATCACAACGTTTTGTGTGCCGCTGCTACACTTCGTCAGGGAGACTAGTTTGCTTCAATTCGGACAGATGATGCTGACCTATATTGTCCTCATATGAATCTAAAATCTTATTGAAGAGAACTTTATCTCAACCAACACTGTATCAAAACTTAATTGGATTGTTTTTTTGTACTTTGATTTCCTTCTTTCTTCTTTTCACCTTATTCCACTACAGGCAAGAAGAACTACACACTAATCAAGTGGGTCTGATGGCCGGGGTGTCTGATATCAAGCTTCTCAGAAGGTTGAACATGTCAGTGGCTTTGGAAGGTTAACATCCCCCAATAAGAGGCTGAGGTCATTCATGTCATCACCTGACCACAGAATCATATTAACACAGAGCAATTATACTATACAGTGTATTGAAAATATCTTTCTTGAATCATTCGTGATGGCCGTTTTAGTAGCAAGAAACTTTTCTGATATGCAAACTCTCAGTGCTGTGGAACCTATATATTATTATTAACTTCTTGAAATATTGGGAAAAGACCTTACCGTATATTGAAACCTTGTTATCTCAGTACTGAAAGTAAGAGACAACGAAGTGGGACCAGCACATTAGGTCATGGAAAGTGTCCTTTATAGCGAGGTTCAACATTTTTGCAACATAAAACTATGTGAAAGGCCTACACCACTTGCAAAATGTTACCAAAAGTTTTGGTTTTACCGTAACGACATGTATGAGATACTATGAGATACTAAACTGTCATTTTAGATAGCTGTCATAGCTACAACGTTGTGATTGGTCCACAGCTCATCATGTGATAATGACTGCAAGGATCGTAATTAGCATATTTCCAGTCATTTCTTGACGATATATTGACCCCCTGTTCAAATGAGTATGTTTTTTCATCATACCTTATCCAAGCAACCCAGCACGCATTGTTTGCATTGTGTTAGACGCGGAAAGCTGAAAGGCATGAGATCGCAACTATTCTTAATTTGTATAACAAATATTTCATGCATTTAGTATAACATATATTAACCTCCAAGTTCAGAATTCCCATCATACCATTATATTTCAACCTCTGTAAAATATAACATCATCGCTCAGGAATTTCTTACATTGTCAGTTCCTTTATTTGTTATACTGAGTGCTGGAGCTTGCAATATTTGTATAATATCATTGCCATATGTTTTCATGCAGAGTGTAGAGGTACCTCCCTGTAATAATAGGTTTGTGCAATGTGTTTACATGATAAATGGGGATGCTTCTCATAGCAAATTTCCTCTTGTACCTTATCCCTCAGTTTCAGATTTAAAAAGGAATAATTTCTCCTTCGAGTATCCCATAGTACACTTTTGCTTGTAATGAGTACGGGTATGTGAGTAGCTTATATTATTTCATATGACAAAGTAGATATAGAATAAGTGGTACTGGCATGCAAATTTATGAGCTTATAGTGTGTAGGGATATACATGTGAAGGTTTTTACTAGTGTGAGATTAGTGCTGTGAATACAAGCTTGAATGCCTATGCAATGATTTATTGTATATTTACGTTCATGCGGTTATCGGAAGGTGCTCTCTTGGTATTCAGCTTCTATTTGGAGATAATTAGAGCATTTTAATATATGAATGTTTCACAAATAAATGTACAGATACATATGGAAGATTGTTGAAAAATGAAGTAATTGAAGTATATGTGCTCATATACACTCACTGCAAGTAATGATCTTGGATCTCAACATACTTGTAAACCATTACAAGATTCTTGATAAACCTTGTATAATGGTTATTTGCACATATCTAATGAAAAGTATAGCCTTGTGTACAAAGCTTTAAAGGGGGTGTAGCATGGCAAATATGGGTTAACACCATCTACGACTTCTTTTGGGCAACGTGCACGTAAACGAATGGACTTGATTAACGGTCAGCGAGCAATACGTTTGTGAAACACACCAAAGTTTTCCTCACGCTTCGGTTTTGTGTATGTCGCACGCACATGAATACTGCAGTCACATTGCCCGTAGTTGTATTATACCTGCTTGGCCCCCGAGTCAGGCCACGGGAAAGACACGTAGTCTCGTCATGCTACACCCCCTTTAAGAGGCAGGTTTTCATTCATTGTGTGGTGTTGTTACATTCAGAGTATATCTTCACAAGGTCATAAGAGCTTTATATTGCCAATGGCAACGACCTTGGGTTCAGCTGTCGTTTTGATGCACCCACTTCTATGGTAATCTGTCGCCAAGATATATTATGCGTGTGCAATTGAATAAAAGACACTGAGTGGTATTAAAGTTGCCTAAAAACAAGTTTCTCATTTTTGTGTTTTAATTTGAAGTCAAAATAAGAAATGGTGATCAAAGAGATAAAACAATGTGATGGTCTCAAGAGTAGAAGGAATGAATGTTAGTGACCTGACAGTTCTATACCCTGCAATAAGTCTCAAATAAATCTTATAAAGGAGGATATTTGGGGAATACTGGTAGGCGATTTCTCTCAAAAGACTTCATTGATTTTCGAATAACATAGAAGCTTGGAATCTCTAACTTTAGGAAAAAAATTGAAAACAAAACAAATTAATTCTGGCAACTTATTACCGGTTTTAGGCTGATCAGTCGCAGCTTTCTATCTATCCAACAACATACCATTATATGGGAGGAGGCCATAAAGGGGGAAAGACTTGCCTTGGGTTCTTTACTGAAGCAAGAGTTTGACAATTATAGAATTACATCGATGTCGATAGAGCATTGATTTTATTGAACAACTATAACATATACACATACACATTTCATATATTGCAACCTTGTAATAGATATTAGTACAGATATTTTTTTTACACATGATTGCTGTACTATACAAAGTGCATTTTCATTTTTCCATATATTGCAACAATTTACCACTTACCAGCTTTTTATTCTTTATATCCAAAATATAAACATCTTAAAGCCCCTTTTAAGTGTATTCGGAGCCCCAAAAATTTGATGTCTTAAATGACATCCTCTTTCACATTATGATACAATTTATGTGAATTTTTTTCATTAAATTTTTAGCGAATTTGGGGCTCCCAACAGCAAACATGCAAATATTTATGTATAAAATACATACAAGCAAACTTGTATTCCAAGCAACTCTCTGGAAGTGTTTTTTAGCTATCAGCTCTCTTCAAATATATGTACATATAAATTCAAATTAGTTTCAGTACAGAGAAATAAAAAATTAATCAAGTTTTGGATATCAATAACTGAAAAATTCTGTCAGGAGGGAGTTAATAATAATAATAGATCATTCTTTTATAGCGCATTTCAGGACCACAGGCCCTATCAAAGCGCTTAACAATGTACGTTTACATAATTACAGAGTTACAGACATTCATTTCTTAATAAATGCCAACACTACACTAAAACAGGGAACAAAATACAAGCTATAGCAATTAACAGGTAGGATCAACTAATTTACTTTAGTCATGAGACCAACACAGTCATCTAGGACCTCATCTTCTAGTTGTGAAGTAGCACACTTATTTGTATAACTCATGATCACAATGCACAGAATATACTGTCGCTCTATGAATAAGCCTCTTTTCATCATTTGTATGCATAATTGAGTGAGACATGTTTCTACTCTGACGATTGGGGGTTGAATTATACAGTACTGCTGAATTAAAACATAAACATAACATATCATGATTGGATACAGTTTAACCCTGTTTTGTACATGTAATTAGATGTGTATGGAGCAAAACACATTCATCACTACTGCAACTAGTCATTAGTCACTTTAATTTTGTCCCATACAGTTATTTTTTAGACGTACAACTCTCATCAATTTTGTTAAATCAAAACTAAAGAAGCAGTCCTACAAATAGTCACAAATATTGTTTTTAAAAAAATGTAAGATTACACCAATTCATGATTTTGGAATAATTGTAAAATGGAATGATTTAGTTTCAATATCACAACAAAATTTATGATCCATGTTTAAAGTGCACAGCACAATCCATTACCTGTCCATAGGCAAGTAATGAAATTTCATCATTCTCTGTTTTATTTAGATATACTGTTTTATGAATTATTTCCATTCTAGTATCACAGCATTACAAAAATGTAATAAGTGCTTGGTCAATGTTGGAAAAGAAAATCTGCATTTTCGACATTTAACTCCAAACAAGCAGACATTTTGAAATCCTAACCGGAGCATTATAAAGCACAACAGTTACTTCAAATTCATAACATGAGAGGACCATGTAAAGAAATGAATATAAAACAGTTGGATTCTTATTTCTTTTAAAAGAAAATCTAGAGTATCGCAAAATGATAAAGATCTTGCCAAAAGTTATACAAAAGTATTACAAATGCATCGGATATAACAGAAAAACTTGTTGACTGAAAGAAAAAAGAGCTGCCAACTTTTATCAGAATATTTCAGTATAAATGTAGCATTAACTGAAAATCGGTACGCAGACGGAATAACCACAGAAAAGTTAACATGAAATAATCCAATATTTGCATGAAAACTTCAGTATAATTTAGTTTCATTAAATTCTGGAAATTTACTACTCTTCTTATCATGGTCATGCTAATAAATTCATACCTGTGATTCTGATGAATGGAACAGTGATAACCATGGTTATGAAAAAGAAATTGAGTTCTGTTGGATAGACATAATCCAACAATACTGATGCCTTATATTAACAGAAACTACTTAAAATGGCCTCTTTGATTTCAGTCTTTCAACCTCTGTACACATCTTCTCAGCATTCGTAACTTTTTTAGTGCATAGATAATGTTAACTGTCTTAATGCGGAACAATATAGCAGGATATTAAAAGAAAAAGAGATGTGAATTTCAATTCGTAACACCATTTTAGTTCATTCTTTCTCATAGTGATCTTCCTGATATTGTGAAGCTTCCTCATCTGTATCATCCTGTAAAATGATTTAAAAAAAAAAAAAAAAAATGTTGCCCAACAATAACAAAATATTTCCACTCAGACTGTGCCTACTCTACTACACAGCATGTATTCGATTAACAACAACAAAAAGACTATCAAAATTCATTTTCTTATAAACAGCTCCATATGGGTGGGGGAGGGGTTACACATATGACATCATCACATCCATTTATTAGTTTCGAGTGTGGTCACAATGTCTAGTAATAGAATGTTAGTAGTGCTACAGGCAGGCTGGTTCGCTGCAGATTACTGCAATCTGCAGACCTGAGGATGTCATTTCTCTAAACCCAAATAGACAACTACTTTAAGAGAAAGCAGAAAAATCAGAGAAGCAACTTTGAAATTCATATTCATGAAAAATGTTTTTAGAGTCCAGGTAGTTTCCATAGTCTACATTTCAGATTGGTACCTAATATTTTTTAACTAAAAAAAAAAGAAAAGAAAAAAAGAAGAACTTGTCTCTTTTCTTGAAAGACATGGGTTCATGAAAATTAATGTTTGAAGAATAGGAACAATTCCTTATCCGGATGAGCCATGAAAATGATTGTCTCAAAAAGTAGTTTAAGTTGAGATGTGTGTATGTAAGCTCAGCTTTGTGGAGCATTGTGGTTGAAGGTTGAATAAGCTCACTTACCTCATCAGATAATTCAGGAAAGATTTCCTTGATCACAATATCCAAGAGAATGTATGAGAGCTGCAAGAAAAGGATTACAAAATTGATAGCCCTTTAGAGAGTTAAGAAATTCAATTGCCCTGTCTTACAATAAGCGCACAGAGGTCTGATCTTGAGGTCTGGATGTGTTATTCTACCCCCCCCCCCCCCCCCTCCCCAACAAAGCATATTGTTTCTCTTGACTGAGGTGACTGGATGATAAATATGTATGATCACATTTTTCTAAATGTTTTCAACACACAGAATTAATCATTTGACTTGTTCTTAAATACACAAATTCAAATTCTTTTATTTCACATCCCTTATAAAATATGATGTATGCAAAAATGAACAATTTAAGAAGAACATTGAACAGAAAATAGACAAATGATACAAGTGAGAAAAGATGCATGCACTGTGATGGAATGAATCTGAGGGAGTAACAAAGGCCATTGACCTGTCAAGGCTTCTCCCCATATTAACATTTATCACTGTCACAAATAAAGCATCATAATTTATAAATTTGTTATCCAGTAACATGTATATGAAACATTACTTTTCACATCTTAAAAACTTTAGCCAGCATCCCAGTTATCAGGCAAAGTATTGCAAAAATACAGGAGCTTTTGTACTACACGATTGAGAGGAAAGCAGTATTAAGCCATTACTCACCTGTTTGTTGAGCTTGGGATATTGCAGAGCATCAAAGACTATCTTACATCCATCATAAAACTTCTCTTCTCCAAGAACCTTGGGTACTATACCTAGAGAAAAAAACAGTAATCAGTGACAATTCATGTAGGTGTAATATGCAAATATATTTTGTGCACAAATGCTAAGTTATTTTTTCAGCAAATTGATTTTCGAACAGTGGAATATGGTAATACAGAAGGGGACATCTTTGCGACATCAACACAGGAATTATCAACATTTTGGATAGATGTTCAAGACCATTGAGAGTTAGTATTTCTTACTTGTGAAATGTTTATACCATACTGTTCTTACGGGGTAAGTACATGTATTTGTATGATACTCATACATGTATTTAAATCACAAGTCATGCGCTTATATGTACATGTAGTACACCACTGATCAGTTTAATAGAATACAGTACGTCTTACTTGGGAAGAATTTGAGCATTTGTTGGAAAGCAAACTCTTTTCTCTCAAGTTTCTGTGCATCCGTCCTGGGTGGGTCATCATCAAAGAAAAGAACATCTGAAATAGAAAAGTCAATGTACAATCAGTGTATTACCATTGAATCCAGAGATTATTCCTTGTCCAGTCCCGAAAGCAAAATACAGGAATGTATGTCACTTTGTGGTTAACTGGGTTGTTCTAATAACTTGCATGAGGCTGCTACCCTACTGCAGTATAATATAGGTCAATTAATAGGTGATATTAATAAAGTCACAGCAATTTAGTAGAAGTGCTTGCCTAGTTTTTCATTAGAACACTTCAAAGATATGTCCGCTAGATCACCAGAAATGACAGTCCACTTTAATATAAAAACAAACAGCGACTATAATGGCTGACAACAAGAAGATAAAACGGTCATATTGTTTGAAAATAACACTTTTGCAAATACCTTATACCTTATACCTTATATAAATCTACAATTTAACACATAAATCTTGACAAATTGTTGGCATTTTGGTAAAAGTTACAAAAATGTAACACTTCATATACGTGGAAGTTTGAAGTCAAAGAGGCCATGTGCCTGATGTGAAATCAATGAGCCTACCAGTAATGTATAATGCAAAGAGACTAATCTATGTAAACCATAAGGAGATGAGACTCAGCTAGCCTACCTCTGAGTAGATAAATGATATGCTCCACCATCTGCTCACTTTTCAACATCTCCGTCTTAGTATTGATGAAACTATACAAGGCAAAGGTTAAAGGTCAAATGGTCATTCATCATCATAGTGGAATATAGAATCTTTTCATCAATAATCTCATTTTTCTCTAGTTAATAATTGCCTTTCACTTATCTTCTAGTAAACCATGTTGACAAATAAAACTTTATTTTGTTTCTTAACATGTAGTATAAACTTTGCTAAATTCTTGAAATAAGCTGATAGTCATTGAGTGATATTTAGGCAAGAAATGGAACAATAAAAAGTAAAAATAATAATAGAAAAATGTAGAAAATAAAGTTAACAGAAAAGAGAGAAAGAGAGAAAAAAAAGAGAGGAGGATAAGGAGAAATACAGTTGAAGGAGGATGACAATTGTAGCAGAGCATAGATGAAAAGAAAAGGAAAAGGCATAGAGAGGATGAGTGCTAGAAAGATTGAGAGAGACAGAGAGAGATATAGAGAGAGACAGAGAGAGATATATAGAGAGAGAGAGAGAGAGAGAGAGAGAGAGAGAGAGAGAACAAAACAAGAGTTTCCATACTAATCCAAATATGTTTCCAGTGAGTTTCCAAATATCTTTGCAAAGGTTACAATCATCTGATGCATCCATACAGGCACATCAAGGACAGAGCGAGCTGTAATGAAAACAAATCAAAGACAAGTGAAAAAGTAAACCAAAAGAGAAGATTTTCATCATAACATAATCTGACATGAGCGCTATACAAGAACCCACTATTATTATTATTATTATTCTACATCAGCAGTTTCCTAGGTTCTGGAGAAACTGTTAAGGGTCTTTGTATATCAAGGACCTGTTAACATTTTGACATTTTTGAGCCATTGTTTGAGCCATTTCATAATTGAGAGTTTGATCATTTGCACCTCATATTAATTGGTAACAGATCAAATATTTCTTTTTGGTTTTTCTTAATGATGAACGGCTCACCTACATACATGTATACTACCTAGAAGGAAACAGAAAAAAACTCTACCAAAAATTATTTCGATTCCATTTTATTCCATTTTATTCAGAAACATATTAACAAGATAACGCTGTTGTGATAGACCTTAAAGCCCCACTGCACTGGTTTGGCCAGGAGGGATAAGACCTCCCTTCATGGTCACTGACAGGTGGTTATCTCATCAAATCAGCTCTCAATGAACATAAGAAAAGGGGGATCATGGAGGACCAATGGTCACCGATTAGGCATTGTTTGCTATATAGAGGGCGCAAATAGCTATAAGTAGTGCAGGGGGGCTTTAAGAAAAAGAAATGTAACAAGGAAAATAAGTGCCTGCCAACAACGCTACTACAAGTAGCTCCGAGCTACTCACCCAAGTACAAGACATACTGAATGATTCCATTGAGCTGCATGTAGTTGGCTTCTGGATTGGTCCACGGTTCTTTCAGGTTCGGTCTATCTAACTCCTGACCAGCATTGTTCTCAAACAAGAGACTCGATAGCTAGAGAGAGAGAGAGAGAGAGAGAGGGAGGGAGAAAGAGGGAGAGAGAGACAGACAGACAGAGACAGAGAGACAGACAGAGAGAGAGAGAGGAGAGAGAGAGAGAGAGAGAGAGAAAGAATGATAATATACATGCGATTTCCAGAATATACATTCGTATTTGAATCTACTTACGGTACATGTAATTGTGTGAAATAATAATATTTGCTGACTTGATTTTGCTACATTACCGGTACATAAAACCAACAAAATGGGTCTCATGGGTCCTCCAGCAACCCATTTGTAGCATTCAATTGCCCATGAAACCAACAACCCATGATACATGTAAGACATCAAATTCCCATATTTCCTTCGTATTTCTCTGTTTTGTCTATATCGTGGGCCGTAGTCTTTTAACCTATCCTTAACTTCATTCCTGTATTTCTATGTTTCGTCTATCTCTTTGTCTGTCCGTCTCCTTGGATAACCCCTGTCACTCTTAGCTGGCATCAGAACCCTTACCATTTCCTTCTCCGTCAAATCTGGATCTGTCTCATCTTCATCAGCACTACAAGGAAACAAAAACAAAGAACATAATGTACATCATGACAAATATTTTATATAAGCTTTAATTACAGCATTATATCTAGATTCCAATATGAAAATACAGATTTCAACCAATCTTATCTCAGATTCCATTAATAAATATTTCTGATGCAAGTAGCATTCATAAATTGATGTAAAAAATGAATCTATGAATTTTATGTATTGATTTTTTTATAATCACTATACGTATGGGAACTTCAAATTGGCTGAAGCGGTAATGTCAATGTGATGTAGTGCCGGACTACTTTCCCATCTGTTCCGAAATATAAAATGACTAAATTTTCAAAATTTCAAAAATTTGAGACTCAGGAGGGTCTATTCTTTTTAGAGGACCTGTAATAATATGCTATCTATAATATTTTGAGTAGTGTCCCAAGGGAGAAGGACCTTTCGAGAAAAACAGAAATTAATAATATTTTTGTACACTGCAAATAGGAGTTATCCATGTCTACGTCACAATTCACTGACCAAACTACCAATTTGAGATTCGCATAGAACAGTGATCTCATATTTCAAACATTCATAACTTCCTTACTATTGGTCCGATTCATTTAAATTTTTGCCATTCTGTTGATGTTATTTTTTCTGCTTTGATAAACAACAACTTATAACAAGGGTTGGATTGCTCTTTAAGGATTTAGGGTTGAAAGTTTCCTTATAAAAAGGCCTAGCTATTATTTATGAAATTGAGCAATGTTTTGACCAATCTGACTTTTAGCAACACTGGTACCATCACTTGCACAATGTATCAATTGTCAGGATTTGGATCATAAAACTTGATTTGATTTGAGATAACTTTGACATGTGCTTACCCTGCTTTAGGTCTAGCAGCTTCCACAGAAGCAAGGAAGGTCATCAGGAAACGCTCTAGATGCTGTCCTCTCTATAAAACAAGAAAAACAAATACAACTACAATGTATTAGCAACTATTTTGAATGCAAGGTATCTTTTCTATAAAGCGGTATTTACTATTAATTAAGAGTAAATTAAAATTACTTTTTTTTTTTCTTATGGATGAATGACTGGATAGAGCAAATTATACATAAATCATCCTGATTGGCTGAGTATGTATGTGTACAGTGAGCAAACCTAAAATAATGAATTATTTTTGGAACAATACATTTTTTTCTAGGGGGAAATAAAGTGCCTTTAAAAAGAGCTTTGCTTCTTGATAATACGGTAAAAATAACCTGTCAAAATCTGTTTTGCTATTGCCTCTTTGACAATCAAAGCACTCACTACTGATTCAATCCTAGCTTTCCTAGCTGTCTCCCTATTCATATGACACTTGTTGTTGTTATATTCTTTTTTTTAATGTTTTTCTTTAAATTGTACAATATGTTTTGTATTTTATATGTTTTTATGATGTTTTTATGATGGATGAATTCAGTTCAATTCAATTCAATCTTATTCTAAAAGAAAGAAATTATTCTATCAGAAACATCACAGAATAGCCCTTCATCGACCAGCGTTTATTTGCATGATCCTCTTACTTCCAACTACATACAGATTAATACATTGAGGGGTCTGTGACACAAAGACGTAACTCCATTTTGGCCATTTTGAGAAAAAGTGGTGTATGTGTCACTGAGCACTTGGGTCTTAACCCTTACTGTACTGGGCTATTTTGAGCACCCACTGACTGGGGGAGGGGGGGGGGCCCCCCCCCCCCCCCTATGATCTCGGCCGTCGATTGTCCGATTAACACGAAAATTTGCATGTTTGTAGATATTTACGTAAGGAACAAGATGGTATAATTAGTTTTTTCTGAATATGCAAATTTTTGTCGTTAGCCTAATTAATTATGCAAAATGCAAATTGTATGCATTTTACAGAAAACGTGTCAAACTCCACTTTTTGAATGTTGAAATTCATTATTCATATGAAACTTCTTTTCTAACACAAAAAAGTTATTTTAATGTAATTAATAATGATAATTTATGCAAATTTTGATGCGATTTTTTTTTTTTTTTTTTTTTTGGATGACATGCGCATACCAATTGTTATGTAATGCCTTACAGGTATATCCGATTTTGACGAAAATGGTATCAAAATGTGCGTAAGACTTGAGGGGAAAAAGTCATGAAACGACAATTCAAAATTCCAAGCGGTTACGGGGCTATCTCCGAAAATGTCGAGGGGGGGGGCCTCCCAGGCCCCCCCCCCCCCCCCCCCCCCAGTACAGTAAGGGTTAAGGAGTTACGTTTATGTTTCACTAGCCATTGACTTCAATGGAGTGTTGGGTGGAGTTAAGTCTTTGCGTTTCCTGGCAAGCCCACATTTTTCTGAACATTTTGATATCAAATACTCATTTTGGCAAAATATGGAGTTACGTCTTTGAGTCATTTAACCCTCAACATTTCCTGAATTAGAACCCAATTAATCCTACCTCTTTGATGACCTTGGTGGAGACTGAACGTACAAACTTCCCTGCAGGAAACATTAAGAGGAAAATAAAATGTTGTTGGAAGCGCATTAATATGCGAAGAAAGATTAAATTTGAAATGATATCACTCACATATTCAATAAAAATTATAAATTAATTTCACCGATGAGAAAGAAAAAAAACTCACATGATAATCTTGTGACTTACACTTTGGATTATTGTTTTGCTACAGCCCTTAAAACGAGTACATTCCATGTAGGTTCATTCTTTTTGTTTATTTTTTTGAATTAGAAAAGACGAAATGGGTTTCAGTTCATTTTTCAGTTTCAAATTTCCTTCTTCTGATACAAGAATTGAGTACCACTACCAACCTTTACTTCAGAGGAGATATTTTAGTTTACTAGACTGACAAGTACAAGAAACAGTAAGCATGATCACACTTGCTTCTAGGACCCACACTCAACAGGTGATATGGTGGTGGTGGTTATTTTACCTGGCTGCTATTAAAGAAAGCATAAATGCTTGTTAGTAAGCAACCAGACGGCCGACGGCTTTAGGTCCTCTCCGAGGGACCTGGTAATGAGGATTCATGCCTTACCAAAGGGCACTAGCGCATCGTCTTGGTTTCGAACCCGGGTCACCGGATTACGAGACCACTGCTCTACCAACTGAGCTATCGCGCCTCCTTAGAAAGTATCATCTAATAAAGCCAGTAGTAAATATTGTTTTGTTTAAAGAAGATTTAAAGAGGATGATAATGGAAACACATGCCACCTCCAGGGCTCTGTAGATAATACTCATGGTACAATAATAATTCAATCTACAGTTAACAACAAAATTATTCATACCCCTTGTAAATCTGATGTTTTGGGTGTTTTTCGTAACCCAAGAATGAAAGGTGAACTGATTTAATAAAGGCCTTTGTTGATTACTTTTCAGATTTATAAAGCTTTAACATGTCACATTCTCAAGAAACATAAATTAGGACTAATCAATTTTTCACATACTTACAAAATTACAATACTTGGTAAGGGTATGAATGATTTAGTTGTTAACTGCATGTGAACCATACCTAGATTGACATCTCCAAAAATCTTGTTGACAAACTCTTCGTTGGTTGTAAGGAATGTATAGAGAAGCTGACTTCCTCTCAAGATGGGCTTGGTAAGTAGAACCTGTAGCAATTTAAATATTTGGTATTATGTATTAAATCAAGACACAGAGATACCTGATGGACACTTTACATATATAGGAAAAAGTACAGAAAAAATGACATTCACAATATAATGATAAAAGTTTGTTCTTTTTCATCCATTTCTACTTCATCTCACATGTTGCACGCCAAGACTTTAGCGACACCATTCTTTAGCCGAGTTCACATGATGCATTATTGGAAAAGGTCAACAAAAATATCAGCTGTCGCATCGTTATAATACTTTGACAAGGGGTTTTCTTTAAAGAATTTTTGATTGGGAAAGTTTGAATAGCTTCTCCGGGGTAAAAAATTTGTGCTGATCTCAAAAATATTGACCCTTCTCACTTCGTTTTGGTCATTAAGGCCACCTTTGGCCTAAACTGACCGTATGGTCACTTTTCCAATCGTTATTATCAGCAAAGGAGATTTGACGGGCCATTTCTAAGTAAAACTGTGTCCTGATGCTAGAAAAGGTGGTCAAATTGAACCCCATCAACAAAAATAGGGTAATTTTGGTCTCTTATTGGCTCAAAATGACAATGCCTATTGATTTTTGTCCAAATTCAGGCCAAATTTTATTTCAGAATCAATTGATGGGTCGGTTTTGATACTCTGAATTCAATATAAAAATGTGCTCTGACATCAGAACAATAAATCTCATTGAAGCTATAAAACATTTTGGACCACTTTGGTCATTTCGATCGGTGGCTTGCGTTTGCAGAGCTGCACTGGTTGAAAGATGTCGACCCACAAGTTGAAAAATTGGCTGTCGCAGCTTGCCCATGAGGCGCTGTTAATTGTGAATCCATCCTATTGAAATTCAGACCTGCCAACCTTTCTGTAATCCCAATACCGGTAGTTGTATTTTACTGACAAAAGTTGTTCTCAAAAATAAACACGGAATGTTATGCGGATCAATGCCTCTTTCAGTTCCTACATACAGGAAGAATTTTTTAATGGATCATTGGTTGAATATGCATGATTTCGTCACGACTGGTGTGTTCGATGAACCAATGAACATCCCCAAATTGTCGATATGAGATGCTTGTAGGATACTTTACAAGACAGAATGGACATTTTGCCATTGAAAACTACACACACATACACAACATTTAATTTTTTTTTTTTTTTTTGGGGGGGGGGGGAATCGTATTTTATTGAGAAAAATTGTACTGTCGTATTTGCTTCTAAGAATCGTACGAAATACGACTAAATCGTACTGGTTGGCAGGTCTGGAAATTGATGTCATATGGAATAGAAATTATGACCCTAATATTGATTGTTCATACACACTATAGTAAGAATAATTTCTATCCCTTCTAGCTAGGTTGTAAGATGCTGAACAGGCGTTGATGAGTAAACCATAGAAGTAGAAGTAGAAGACTAGGTCATGGTTGTATGGACCTTTAGCTTCCCTCCGTTTTCATGAAATATAAGCGTCCCCAGAATATTTCTTACCCGGAGATATTTCTCTAATCCAGGTCTCTTCTTCTCCATGAAGTCCTGTGACTTGCTTCCAAACGGTCGTCTAATGGGCAGCTGAGCATCTTCAAACACACCTGATCAAATCAATAAAAAGAATCATGTTACCTCATTAAAGGCATCGTTTAACAAAGTTAAATCTGAGATGCATGGCCCTACGTGTTATCAGTGTCTGTGATATGGTGTAATATTGAAGCCCTAAAAAAATTGCGCTTCAAAACGTTCAAGAAGTGCCTCAAAAAAGTGAAAATCTTTGGGTTTTACCGTACTCGTTTTCCCCAATAGACTGTAGTGTTATGAAAACCGTTTAATAGGAAAACACAAAATTTGATTTCGATTACCAATCATAAATATCTTGATAATCAGACAGGCGATCAGCTTGTAAAAGTCATGGGGATGACTGACCGAAAGGTTTATACTAATCATTGCAGCATGAGCTAAATCCAGGATTTTGTTTCAGAATCTGAGACAAAGTTACCCAATCCCTTTAACTTGAACAAGATTGAGGCTAGAAAACCAACACTGATTTACAACTCTACCAAAATTAAGCATACACAGTCATAGTAAGCAGCCATACATCAATAGGGAGGCCCAATAGCTCAGTCAGTAGAGCAGTGCTCTCGTAATCCGGTGACCCTGGTTCGAAACCAAGGCGATGCGCTAGTGCCCTTTGGTAAGGCATTAATCCTCATTACCAGGTCTCTTGGAGAGGACCTAAAGCAGTTGGTCCTTTGGTTGCCTATTAACAAGTATTTATGCTTTCTTAGCAGTCAGGTTAAAGAACCACAACAACCACTACTACTACTAATACTCTGAAAGAAGCAGATTCAATCCTGCTTTACATACCATGGAATTCCCTCAGCTTCTGTTCCAAGGCATAGAACTCATGGTACATCCTGTCAAGCAGAAACAAACAGAGTTTCAGGAATATAAATCTTGAAAACAAAATTAAGTTTAACAGAAATGTTGCAGAGTTTTACTGTTTTTAAAGCAAAAGTGCTGGATGAAAGTAAGATTGTAATTGCAGAAAAAAAGTGGCTTAGGAGATTTATTTAAGAAAAGTAGCAATCAAAAACATGTTCAAAGAGTTTTGCTGATAGTCTAAGGAGGTAGAAGGAAATTCAGCACTTATATCAGTATGACTTAGCACTAAAAATATACACATGTAAATATCATATACATAGATTAAGAGTGGCAAATTTTGGTAATGACCTATACAATTTCGAACAGAATATATCCACAAAAGTTATTGTAAGAGAAGATAAGATGATGGTGGCATACCTTTCAACCCTCCAGGAGTTCTTCTCTCCATCCCCTTCCCTGACATCAACCCTCTGAATGTCGATGATGAAAACAAATCCTCCTTCCATCTTCATGTCAACACCTGGTATACTGACTCTCCATGCACTCAGGTCGTGCTGTGGTGATGATACTCCAGTCTGGTGTGTGTCTTCATCATCAGATATTTGATCTACATCAGACTGGTAAACAAACACAATATTACGATGGGTATACTGACTCTCCATGCACTAAGATCATGCTGGGGTGATGATACACCAGTCTGGTGTGTGTCTTCATCATCAGATATTTGATCTACATCAGACTGGTAAACAAACACAATATTATGACTGGTATACTGACTCTCCATGCACTCAGATCATGCTGGGGTGATTATACACCAGTCTGGTGTGTGTCTTCATCATCAGATATTTGATCTACATCAGACTGGTAAACAAACACAATATTATGATTGGTATACTGACTCTCCATGCACTCAGGTCATGCTGGGGTGATGATACACCAGTCTGGTGTATGTCTTCATCATCAGATATTTGATCTACATCAGACTGGTAAACAAACACAATATTATGCTTGGTACACTGACTCTCAATGCTTAATTTTAAGAATCGCTGCAATTCTGAAAACTGTTTTGCTCAATATATTCAATATAACTTATCAGTCCAACGTAAGAGTAGATTACTGATTTAGAAGTTTTGTTCTTGTTTCACCATATACTTACCGAAGGTTGACTTGATTCCTCATAGAGATCTAAGTTAAACAGGCTCTCACCGTCTATTGAAGAACAAAGACCAAAGCAAAAAGTAAGGTTTAGTTCATAGTACACAGCCTCTGAATTTTGACAAATATATTCTATGTAATTCTATATTTTATTTCTTCAACTCTCATGTACAGTACCCTCATATTTTATGAGTTCATCTGTTTGGTACCAGAAGGGTGTTTACTCATACCTTATCACAGAGTTAACACCTTCTAGCTCTTATCTGAATATGCTACTAGAAGATTTATCTGTATCAAATATTCAGGAAACACAGATCTTCTTCTTATCGAGTCACTACACAAGTCCCGTCCAGTGGTCCACACAGGCTTTGGCACGGCAATTAACGGCTTCCAGGTCATCTTGGGTGCATGGCTCTGGCAGAAGTGGGCAGACTAGCAGATGAAACACAGATGACAAATGACATTCAATATTGAGAAGAAAAAGAAGAAAAAAAATCAAAAATGAGAGTAAAGTTCTGAAGGAATTAGAAAAAAGAAATGTTCTTACCCGTTTGTCCTTTGAAGACACCTTTGATCCTACTTCCCAATTTGCTCATGGCAGCAAATGTTTCACTGGGTCTCTTAGTTGCCACTCTGTGAGATTAAGCATGAAATAATGTATTATTCAAAAACCTACACGTACTTCAATAACAGTATATAAAGTCAAGTAAATACCATAGTCTAGTCAGGATTACAACATGTGATTATTGATGAGAAAAGGCATAAAGTTCAGTGTCTTTTAATGCTCATAGAGCTATGTTTAGTTGTCCATCCAATTATTTTAGCCTATCCTAGAGTACAAAATCTTTTCTCCTTCATTTCTGCAATTTTCTGTTGGATATATATAATAGATGATAGAGAAATAACAGCAATATTCTTTTTGAAATACATGCACATGTACAAGTACAACTTTTATGGTACACAATACATCAAGCTGGAAATTATTGTATGATGAAAATATTAACTTTGCAGGAGTATTTCATGCTAGGGATTATACATACCGGTATTGTTATTAACACTTATTTGAAACTAAGAATGCATAAGACTAAATCAAAAGGGCCTCTTCATGTACAGGCTTGAAAATCCATACAGTTACACATGTACATTGTATATACTATAGGAAATATTAATCTTTCTACGATACTGCAACCAGATAACTATTGATGTAGCACTATCACAGATTCAAAGGATGGTAAACACAACATCAATAGACCATTTTCACAGTAATACATATCGTACATCATATCATATGTGACATACCGGTAACTTAAATACTTCGAGAAGGATGACAACATATTTATCCATCAATCTAAAATCTAAATGTGCACAGTACATTATCCAATGCGTCAGCCTAACACTTCTATTTACTACTCAATTACAATCGTGGATAGGGACGGGGGCATTCTGACCAGTTTCCTGCATAAGCATAGCAAACAACGTTTAGCCTTGCCTTTAAACAATGCTTAGCCTTGCCTTTAAACAATGCTTAGCCTTGCCTTTAAACAATGTTTAGCCTTGCCTTTAAACAATGTTTAGCCTTGCCTTTAAACAATGTTTAGCCTTGCCTTCAAACATTGTTTAGCCTTGCCTTTAAACAATGTTTAGCCTTGCCTTTAATCAATTAATTTACTATCTTTTGAGGAACACCATCAAAAAGAAGTCAGGCTTCATGTTGTACACTATCAAAACTACCTTAATTTGTATTCTCGTCTTTCTTATGCAATTCCTCATGTTCCCTTTTGAAAAGTGCTAGGATCAATACAATGTCAGTCTTTTGATTTTGTCTGTGAACCCTTAGGCACAAATTCACAAAGGAGGTTTACATTTAACCCATGGTTTAAACCTTCATTTAAACCCTGGTTTAAAAATTAGCGCAAAATAAGCATACCTTGCCTTGCGTGCGTCTAATATTGGACCTCTTGACTGTGTTGCACTTATTTTGCCCTAATTCTAAACCATGGGTTATGTACCGGTAAATGAAAGTTTAAACCATGGGTTAAATTTATACCTCCTTTGTGAATTTGGGCCTTAGTTTTAGTCTTTCAACTGATTCACCACGAACCAAAGGTTTAATACATGGTGTGAAGCTTTCAAACGTAGCAATAGTATTTCTAAGATAATGATTTCTGATATGAAAGCATTATTAAAATTTGCAGTAGAACTTCCTTGGGTAGCTAATGCAGTAGAGTTACAAATATTCTATTGTTTACTGTTATAACTTTGGCAATATATGAAAATCAAAATAATTTGTCAAGCTGTACAAATACATACTAATAAGCCTAAAATATACAATGTATATATTCACTGTTTTTTAAATAATATTCATTCTTACACTATCATGGGAACAATAAAATAAATGAAGTGAAACCAAATACCAAACTATTTCCAAATCCCAAATTATGAAAAGCATAAACAGACACCGAAAAACAAACAAACAAAAACAGGGATAATGCTGTATATAGTGGTTCAAAATAGGCCAACTTGGGATTTAAACAAAAAGCAATCCCTCTTCAAACTCATGCTTTTTAAATCTATGATAACTATTCAGGCTATTTTTTTCAAAACAACATGTACATCTATTTTCCTACTCTAATTACTTTCAAATCTTTTGGCAGCAACAAAAAAGGATGTACAGACGATATGAAACTACATTTTTGTATTTGGCCTTTAGAATTATGTAATTACCACATGAATATAATGAGAAATATCATACTGCATCACTATGAGGCTGCACTGTATAAAATATTTTCATAAAAATACACTGATAACTTGCTCTTGTTCTCTATCAACGTCATCAATCACAATACATACAAAACTACTGGTACTTTCAAACACATTCAATACAAGACTTTGAGTCATAAGGAACGTGATCTTTCAAGCTGGATCACAACTAAATCAAATATAATATGAATACTAGAACACTACAGGTAACTGTTTAATCCATTTTTTTAAAACTTAGGCTTACAAAATACAAATGTCATTGAAAATCCCTCTGTATGAATGAACATTGCTCATGTAATATTCCAATATGGTTAACATACATGCATGGGAACTATTTACCTTTATATGCTGGGTTGCATTCTCATATAGAACCTAGCCAAAAGGTCACATTTGAGCCACTTATAGGGCCACTCATGAATGCCACAAGGGATAGAATATGGCGATGCTATGGTAGGTAATCAGGGTCTAGATGTAAAGTCAACCCTGTTCACTGATGTGATGTGAAATGAACTATCAGGTCTAAAAAAAAAGATGTTGTATTGCCCTTTTTCTGTTTTACCGTTTTTTAGAGAAAAAAATATTAGAGCATTAAAAACTGAGAAATATCAGCCCGAAGAGGGATAAGAACAACAAAAAAATGTTTTAAATAAAAAAGATTTTGACGGACCGAACCATATTTGGGCACCTAAAGGGCAATACAACATTTTTTTTAGGCCTTATGGGGCCATTCATGAGCCTCAGGGCTAAGTAAATATGTAAAATTGAGTCGAAATCAAGTAAAATATCGCTCAATGCATTCCCGAGGAAAAAAAGGCCTTACTCCCAATTTTTTATTAGGGTCTGAAGTAGAGGATATCTAACCACCTACAGCACCTATGTGGCCGCTCTAATAACCCCTATAAAAAAATCATCTGAATGGCCCTATGTGCCCCTATGGCTATGCTTTACATGACGATGTGGCCCAGGGATGATATATACAACACTAATTCTGCAACATGCAATATTAGTAGAAGAGCATGAATACTGACCGTTGAAGGACCGTGAGGGGCGGAGGACTGGGGGTTATTGGGGAGGGAACGGGTTCAGGAGTAGAGCAACTTTAGGGAGGAAATATATAATATTGTGGTTACAAGTATATTTATAGCACAGTAAGGGTGGGATAATAAGTAAAGATATAATAAGGGAAAGATAAAGGGGGATGAATAATCGTCCAATCAGGTGAGTTAGGCAACATAAGAGTAACAAACAAAGGAGGAAATACAGTATGGCAAAGTTTGGTGAATCAGAGATTCAAGAACATGAAATGTAGAGAGAAAGAAAGAGACACAGATGCAATGTGGATATTTTATAAAGTCATGATTTGATATGGTGTTGAAAGAGGGAAATAAAATAGACAAGAGAAAGGAAGAAAGTAATTGAACAATTGTAATGATAGATCGAGAGGTAAAGCAATGCGAAGGAAGGAGATCCAGTGAAGCAATAATATAAAAGGAAAACAACACAAAAAGTGAATATTTGTTAAAGAGACTTTAGGTCACATTTAGTATTGCATATTGCCTGTAATTAGATATTAGGTGAAAGCAATCTTGGATTAGATCCCATAAATACTGTGCACAAATGTGAGTAGAATTAGTAAACTTTATAAAAATGAATATTAAGATATAAAAGTAGATAATTACAACTGTTAGGTGCATCATGCATATTAGCATTAATTTGTTTCTTGTTATAATATTAATCATTATATAGGAAATGATTGATAGTGAACAATTAATACAGATTTTAATGAGGTCACAGTAGTAGTACCAGACAGGATATGTACTCAATTAAGCATATGTTGATAGAATTTTTCATTTTTTTTGGTGGTGGTGGGGGGGGGGGGGGGGGGGAGGGGGGCTAAAACATTAAGAAAAAGATAGATCCCTAGACAGCTTTGAATGGTTACTTTCAATGTGTATTTCAGTTTGTATACAACTTTGCTCTCATCAGCTCAGGTTTATGATAATAAACTGTGAATTCAGGTTCTATTTGTGATTCAGATTCTGTCTTTTCCATCAGTGATTGTTCTTGGAGTCATATCAAGATTGGTAGACTGGAGGCAGTGAGTGAATTCAAGTTGGGTGTTATGGGCTGGTGTTAGTGTTTAATAAACACTAACACCAGCCCTAAACATCGAAATGGAAATCAGCTGGTGTTTACGCTTTAACCTCTGAATATCGTCAACTTCCTATAGCTAGTGTTAGCTAGTGCTGAACCGACCTTTGTGGCTGGTGTTAATATTTTACGTACAAATGTCCTATTCAATAACACTAGTCCCTAGGGATGAAGCAAATGTTGATTTACAGTTCGGTGTTTAAGTGTTTAAGCTATCGATATTGATATCGGGCTCTTAATTTCATGAGCAAATTTTTAGCTCGATTTAAGAGCTCTTGACTGCTCTAACACTAACACCCAACTTGAACTCACTCAGTGTGGAAGAGTGGTTTACTTTCTGGACTGTTGTTGAAGAGGACGAGGCATTTCATCTACAGCTGCCTATCTTGACCCGAGTGAATGGATGCTTGGTGAGATTACATTACTACAGTGCTTGAGCTTCCATATCTAAAAGTGCACTTTGGATAAATATTATACTAATATCACTGTTACCAGTACATACGACTGCATGGCTAAAGCCTGTGTATTGATAATGAGCACTTTAAAGACATTACAACTGTTAGTAAAGAATTCAAATGATTATCTACATTAATTAGATATATCCTTTTTTCACAAAGTATTGAAAGCATTAGTACTATTATTAATTCTTGATATAAAAACCAGACCTTGAGTGATAGTTTTGAAATGTGATAGAGTGTTTACCTGCTTCCTGCTCGGGCCAAAGCAAGTCTTCTCTTTCCACACAACAAGGTGTAGTACTAAGAAAGAAACACATTATGAAAGACAGTTCAATTTGCAGAACATTACATACATGTAATAATAATATTCAATACTTGTATGGCACATAATACATTATGAAATAATATCTCTATGCACTTCCATAGAGCTTTGGAAAATACTACCCTGGCTTTAGCTTTGGCAACCGTTATCTGGCACAGTGCATTTCAAGGAATAATCCTACCAGGTACCCATTTACCTCACCTGGGATGAGTGTGGCAAATGTAGATTGATGTCTTGCTAAACCACGGACCATGTGATCTACAGTCCGGTGACTTATCCACTCGGCCACGACACCTCGGAGGATGTCGGATTGTGTTTAATAATTTTTGTTGATGTACATTTAGATGGTCCAAGACTGTCTTTCTAATGAACTTACAAACATCTATTAAAGCCCATATGTACTTGTTTGGCCAGAATGGATTAGACCACCCAGTAAGGTCACTGACAGATGGTTATCTCATCAACTCAGCTCTTAATTAACATAAGAAAAAGAGGATCATGGGGGACCAATGTTCACCGCTTAGGCATTGTTTTCTATATAGAGGGAGCAAGTAGCTACAAGTAGGACAGTGTGGCTTAAAGAGTCTGATTTCATATCCGAATGTGTATGACATTCACTCAAATATTACCTTTGAGTAATCCTCTGTAAAATACATGTACTATTTCAGTAAAGCTTTATTGTACTACATGTATTATCATTATTAATACATTACAAAATATCCATTGCAATTCTGGATCTTGTAGTTTTTGTTTTCTTTACTTTCTTGATCATAGCGAGACTGAGTCCTGAAAACGGCAAATCTGAAGAAGGGTCGGAAATTTGCTTCAAATGATGTTCATGACAGCAAACCCATATAACATCATTATTTCAAATTCTTAAGGGGATACAACACAGTGCTAGGTGATTCATTCATTTCAGTTGCACGTGTATCAGACTGAAATAGAGGATAGTATCGACATGGAATTTAACAGTCTACATGTATCTTACCTCTTCTGAGTGATGGAATAGAGGGCAGTATGTACTCTCCAGCAAACTGAACACATATTCATAAGCTCTGTCAAATAAACAAACAGTCATCACATATTTTTGAACCAAAGGGTTCATGCAGTTTGTAACATGTAATCAATTCTACATATCTAATGCTGTATGTTCATTGGGTTTTAATCTACATTGTCACTCCCTTCTTTTTTTAGTGAAGAAAACATCAGCTTCAAGTTAAGATCATGACATGTCTATTGTTCAAAACCAACTCATTGGAGTTATTTGAGTTTACCTAGAATCTATTCACTGTCACAGATTAATTTAGAATAAAATTGTAACATATCAAATGTTTGATACAATGTAATTACTTTTCACTTGTTGTTGCTGTTGAAAGTAAACACTGCAAAAATCAGAACTAATAGCATGTGATCATAATAAAATAATGGAGAGGTAGACTTACTCAAAGAGGGTAAGAGTCTTTCTCATGCGAATCACTCCTTCAGGAGGCCCTGTAACAACTGAAAGGACAAATAAACATCAGCGGCTGATAATAATAATAATAATACTCAGTTTTTATATAGCGCTTATTACAATCACTAAGCGCTTCCAAACTTGGAGATTATTACCCCGGCCTAAAGCTGTGCTGCCATTTTGATGCTCTAGCATTTCAAAGAATTAATTCCTGCCAGGTTCACATAGCGTTGGAAGAAGAATAGCTAGCACCAATCTAATGGCTTTGATTTCCTACTTATCAATCAATACAAATACCAGCTATCAGAAAGTTTTATTATCTCAAACATTTTTCAAAATGTTCCTGATATGTTTGCAATACTGATATTCCTGCCAACCATTAAAAAAGAGCAATTTTCAATACATGGCAATGATCTTAATAGAACAAAGTAATGTAAGTCTTGGTTTCAATACCAAAATCAATATAATTAACATCAACAAAATAAAAGATAAACCATAATTAAATTATTGAAAACTAAGAATACTTATATTGCCCAAGAAAGCAAAGCTATGAGGGTTTTCCTTTAAATCTCTTACTATCTTGGAATGCTTTGACAACAACTTCCTCAAAGTTGATCCGATCCATGGCATCTGGAGCAAAGTATAGATTGTAGAGCTCCTTAGCTTCTAGATGGAGGTCTCGTTTCTGTTGGTCTGTCATGTCAGGGACAAGGCTCCTACGGTTGAAATCCTCTGTGTCATAAATAGGCAGAGATAAATAATGCAATCCTGGTATAATAATAATAATAATTGATTCTTCTTGAGCGCTACTACAGACAAACTGATCAGAGCGCTATACAACAGAAAATAAACATACAAATCATAACAATTAAACAAGGAACAGTAATTAAGATATTATGAACGAAAAGAAAATTTAGCTACTCAAAATGTACATTATGGATTCAAGATGGAAAGAGTTGGGTTTTAAGTTTCTTTTTGAAAGTGTCTTCTGTACTACATAGGCGGAGGTGTTGTGGTAGAGTGTTCCAGGTGGATGGTTCAGCATAAGAGAATGAGCATATGAGTTTGTTTGAAACGATTGACTTCCAATATGAAGATACAGATAATGGAATATGACATGCCTCTAATCCATATATTTCTGTTCACTGCACTGAGCTTCTAAAATGAAACAATTTAATTTCTTTATCATCTCAATTATAGTCATGTAACTCTGATTGATATTCTAAATCTGAGGTTTCTAAGCCCCATAGGGGAAGTGTGTTTCTCTTCAGAGAAGTGCTGAATGGATCAAAAGTGCAACAAAGTCCATTAGAATCTAGGAACAATTGCATTATAGAGGTCACAGCACCGACTAAGAATTGCATTTTGGGAGCAACATTACCAACAAGAGGTGTCAGTTGAGGTTGGGGTCCAAAAAGGATATGAACCACTGCTCTGTTTGACCACATAGAACAGATGAATCTATGGCAGAAAAACCTTAAAAACAATGCACTGATGGAGGCTACTTTGTTCATAAATTTTTTTAAAGCATGGAAGGTTAACAATCAATCTAAAAGAAGCATGAGATGCATCAGACCATAACATCAGGGGAGTGTTTTACAAAGATCTTAAGTTGAACTTATCTCTAAGTTGGACTTATATTTCAAAAAGCATAACATTTTGATTCAAATCATTCATATTTTCTATTATCAAGGAGATTTCATGTTCTTGATGTGAAATTTATAAAAAGTCTAAAATACTTGATTTTTCTCTTTTGAATATATTTTACTTTTAGGCTACAAATGGCTCTCCATAATATTTAAGTCCAACTTAGAGTTAAGTTTGACTTAGGAACTTTGTGAAACGGGTCCCTGGTCATTACCGACGGTCAAACAGAACTGAAGCAGGTTGAGGGCGCCTTCTCGTCGCATGAATTGAAGAAACGGGAAGAGCAGAGTGCTGTTACTCAGGATCTCAGACGTCTCATAGTGAAGGGCCTAGACAAAGAAAGAAAGAAAGAAATTAAACAGAAAATGGAATGTAAATATGTGAGTCGCTATTTTTCCCATCTATACAAGCTTGCACCGTTTAAAGCCCATCTGTACTAGTTTGCAGGAGGGATTAGATTACCCCGCAAGGTCACTGACAGGTGGTTATCTCATCAAATCAGCTCTCACTTAACATAAGAAAAAGAGGATCATGGGGGACCAATGGTCACCGATTAGGCATTGTTTGCTATATAGAGGGCACAAGTAGCTGTAAGTAACGCAGTGGGGCTTTAACATGTACTTAATAATGTAAAGATTAAAACGTGATACATCAAATACTCAAAATCAATATGAATCAAATAGCTAGAGGTTTATTGAAAGTAAAAAGGTACATGTACCAAACTGAAAGGGAAACAAAGAACTGACTTGGAGGAAAACATTAATATATGGAGTGGAATGGCACTGCATGAGTGAACTAGGGTGGCAGAAAACAGGGATGTGTGGACAAATGTTGCAATCAACCTCCAAACTTGGATAGATGGATAGCTAGAGGTGCTTCTCATGATGCCAAACTGAAGAATAAAACACTATACCTAACCAAATAGAGTACCGAAGCTGTGACATCATAACAATCAATTTTTGGAATTTCTCAATCTTTTCTTTATTTTCCGAAAGAGCATCAAAAATAATGTCCAAATATCAAAAAAACAATTGAATATGTTAAGTATTGGCTGAGATAAGACCATCTGAATAAAAAGATTTCCTATAGGAACTCAGTGTTATATATTGCTCTGGCTCGTAATGTTATGAACCAGAGCAATATAACACTGAGTTCCCATAGGAAATATATATCTTTCGGAAAATGAAGACAGAATTGAGAAATTCCAAAATAGATTTTTGATGACGTCACACTTCACCACCTTATACCTAACATATATGTAAACATATCTAGATAACTAAGCCTGGATCAAATGTCCCTGGAACAAGTATATCAGATCATTATATACAGTGCATATGAACCATGTTGATAGCACAGTGTTGACTTACGTTATCAGCATGACAAGGTCTAGCCTCACAAAATGCTTTCAAGATGTTCACTGGTTCTGTTGGTGGGTCAGTAGATTTGGCCATCTGAAAGAAAGAAAGATGGTAGTATTGAATATTTAGTATGTGAGATATAAGTTCATGCATGGTAAAATGCATGTTGGTAAAAATCAGTTGGAAATAGATCTCAGCATGGCCTCATTGTGACTTGCAATGCATGTAAGAGGCTGGGGCATGTGTTGTACTTAACAGAGCTAAGTTTTCAGAGATGGTTCTGTCAAATTATCTCAAAATTAAAGTCTAAGAGACTCTCACCCTACAAAAGATGCAAGGTATTTCAAAGCAGGGTCTATTATTTGTATGATCAAACACAGGAAGACCTGCAGGATGATCACTAAAAGAAGATTCACATCTCCCAATTATGTCCTCCATCTAGTGAAGTAAAGACCACAAGTACATATTCATTCATTTCATCTCAGCTACATGATTGGTGACTTTGATTAATGATTGTTTCTAATTGAAAAATAATCAAGATTGAATTTCATTACAGATTTTAATCGCTAACCCTACTATCAGTATATTGTGTGTTCATATTTGATTGTATACATTGCATAATGAAAATGAAAATCCTAGTACTTACTGGTTCCTCATCGAAGAAGACTTCTAAAATCTTGTTGACAACATCCTGTAAAACATGAATGCAAAAAATTAGAGTGGTTGGTGAACAACCTCTATGATAATGTCAGAATTTTACAACATACATGTGAAGATTGTAATTTTATTTTACATTGATGAAAATGGGGCTGTTCTTCTTTGCAAGTTTTTTTACCAACCTTTTTCTATGGAGCCACATTACTTTTGATGCACAAGACACTTTGTGCATGACTGTTGAATTGCACAATTTTGAACAAAAAGTAGCACATTCAAGAGATTTGTAAGTCTCAAGAAAGCTTAAAGACTACAAACTAGTACATCTAGGCAAATGTGTGTTAACTGGGAAACATGATATCACTTTAAAATAACAATTAGGTTATATATTTAAACCCACATGTGTGAAGGGTGTCATATCACCAAGGTTTTTTTTTCTTTCTTCGCTGCAAACCAAGAATTGAAATTCAATTCAAGTGAACATTTATTTTCTTCCATTCAATTTGACAACATATTTGACATCTGTTCAAACAATACAATTTAAACGTAGGAACATAAATATAATTAAAGAACTTGTATTACAAGGAAGAAGGCACGAAACCTGATAAGCATAGCTTGTAATGGGTACGCCCGAATACACAAATACATAATATACATTATAAATAGAAGCAAGGAAGAAAGGAAAAAGGGATAGGCAAGGAGGAGAGGAGGATAGAGAGCTTGGAGAAAGCGAAAAGAAGAGGACTGCAACATAGTAGCAATGGAGTGTATGGCATGCATAAACAACATAATGGCGGTATAGTGTTTAGAGATGATGTGAAGGTATAAAACAAGCACTTACTGGGTTTGCAAGAACATCCATAGCAGGCATGATGAGAGATCTAGATAGTAACTCTCTCAGGAATGATATCGTACATCTACGTACAAACAAACATGAAATCATCATTAGAAGTAACTCTATTTACTTGATATTTGTGTTTTTTTCTCGAAGGGCCATCCTCACAAGCATTTTGCTTTCCTACTGGTCCTTTTCATATTCCATACTGTACTTTGTATTATAATTTGCATTTTTTTATGGTTAAATAAGATATCTTAAATCTTGAAGTAACCATTAGATATTACATACTCCACCCATGTACGTTACCAAGACCATTTCAATTACACCTAGGAATAATTTGTTATGGAATAGTATACAAATGATGCACAGGTTTGAGTGCGTCGGTAGGGATTGTGTGCACAAGGTACCTTTGAATGGTTTTAGACCAAATTCAAAGGTACCGCGTGCACACAATTCCACCGACCCACAAATTAAACCTGTGCATCATCTGTTTTATAAGATGGGGCCCCAAAAATTGTCAAAAATACAAAATTTTGTTGTTTTACAGATTTACCGGATGCATGGCAAAATCATGCGTCCGGTAATTTTTTTTTACCGGACGCATGATTTTTAACTTATCATGAAATTTAAAAAAAAAAATAAAAATTGTCAGTGCACATTAAACTATAAACTTTTAAAAAAAAATTAAAAAAAAATTATAGATTTTTTTTTTTTTTTTTAAACAGATTATAATTATCAAAAAACACGAAAAAATAATAATTATCACCCAAAAAAAAATTATCAAAAAAATCATTAAAAAAAAAAATTATATAAAAAAAACGTATTAAAAAAAGAAAAAAAAAAAGAGAATTATTATAAAAAAAAGGATATCGGTGGTATCGATCGCCGATATCGCGTGCATCCAGTAAAAATATTTACATGGTAATTGACCAATCAGATTGCAGGGATTCTTCTACCCATCTTATAAAGCATATTATATATTGTCCGATCATAGATTTTGTGGCTAATTTCTGATATCACCTGTTCTTATGGGCGCAACCAGAGCTAACAAGAGTTTGCCCAACTCCAAAGCCTCAGGAAATTGTACAAGTCACAGTGACAGATTACATCTTTAGATTTGAGCGATGTTTGCATTTACACCAAGTTTTCTTTGGACAGGGTTAGTTGACCCTGAATAGGGCACACTTATGCTCTATCTTTACATTTCATCTTTACATATTCATAGTTTTCAACTTTTCATGAATATTAGATTTGTTTTCTATCACCTTTTCCTTGTAACTTAATGTAACTTGTTCAAGGTGTTACAATCATTGATTACTCAATTTGATAATAAATCATTGATTGAAACATTGAAAATAAGAACATTTGTGTTTGTGAATCCTTCCTTACTTGCTATCCTGTGGTTCATTAGAGACGATGAATGGAAAGAGAAGCTCACACAGGTTTCTGATATACTCTAGTTCAGCATGTCTATTCCTGACTGCTACATGAAGATGATTACCATACTGCTTGATGGTCAAATCCTGAATGTCTTCACCCCATCTTGCTGTTAAACATTCAACAGAGTAAAACATGATGATTTGGTAGGAATTAATTCCTTGAAATGCTGGAGCGCTGTAATGGCAACTAGGCTAAAGCTGGGGTAATAATTAAGGCGCCTTGGAAGAGAATTTCTAGATAGAAGGCGCTATAGAAATGCCTATAATTATTATTATCATTATCTCATACACTGACTTTTAGACATTGCTACTGGATGTTCTCTTTAGATTTCGATGTTTAGTGAGTTATCACGATTGAAGACTTTTGATCATGAATACCCGGTACTGTTCGGTACGGTAACCACATTGTGTTTCCCAAAACCTTCAATCATGAATATTGTATTGGTTCACACTATTAGAAGATAATATCGTATTGAAGGATGTAGTACGCCTAACAGAGCAAGGACAAGTGAACAACTATAAAACATAATGCATCTAGCAGTGGTTGTGGAAATTGAAAAATTACAGGGGTGTGGCTAACACTCTGATCTGATCAATCTGGACTTACCTTTTCTCTTTGCTCTAAGGTAAACATCAAGATGGCTCAGGCCAGCTTTGATCAGTTTGTGAATGATGACAGTTGGTAGGTCAATCTAAAGAATGAAACATTTAATTGTAATTAAACCAATTTAGAAAAAACATTGGCTTAAATATCATAATATTGAAAGATTATTAAAAGGGTTGCCCTTTATATCTTTGAGGCTCGACTGAAATTTTGTTGACAAGATATTGTGTAATGACCCTCATATCAGTAGACAATACTATAATTTACAATTTATATTAGGATGCTGATTTCACCAAAATCTTTCAATTAAAGAAGGAAAAAGTGTTTAAATATATGTATGAATTTTAATCAGTAAAAACTTCACAATAAAGGCACCCATTGTTGTTTGATGAAGAAAAGTTGTAGCCACTTTTGGTCCAAATCCATACATGTACTTCAATGCTCATATTCTTAGGCAGGATTTACCACTCACGGCATGAAAGGGATTACTAAAAAACAGTCGAACCTGTCTTAGTGGCTACCTCTCTATACAGGCTGCCTGTCTATAGTGGTCACCCGTACTGGCTCCCTCTAGAAGGAAATGTGTGTTGTAGATTCTGGCTAAACTGGCTATCTGTCTACAGTGGCCACATTTTGTGTTTCCCTTGGATGCCCTTAAAGCCCCACTGCACTAGTTCGGCCAGGAAGGATTAGACCTCCCTGCATGGTCACTGACAGGTGGTTATCTCATCAAATAAGCTCTCAATTAACATAAGAAAAAGGGAATCATGGGGGACCAATGGTCATCGATTAGGCATTGTTTGCTATATACAGGGCACAAGGAGTTACAAGTAGTGCAGTGGGGCTTTAAAGGTACTATGTCCCATTTGCAGGCCAAAAAAATGAAAAAGTTAAATTCCAACTGCATTTGAAAGATAATACTAATTTAGAACTTCCCTAAAAAAGGTGGGGCTTGAAAATGTCTTCAAGTGGGAAAATAACGACTATTAGTTGTCAAATCGACTTTAGGGCTATAGAGCCCAAAAGTAATAGTCTTGATTTTCAGACAATTGTACCGAATGGTCATACGTTTTATGCTGCGCAAAGATTCAATCAGTTTAATCTTGGCCATCACAAGAAGTGGGTTATTGATGTAGACAAATGCTCATGCACCCTTCACAACTCTTTTCATGTAGGGTATGTTATTACCAAAGAAGAAAAAAAGCCAGTCAGTCACTCAATAGTGTCTGACAGTGAAGTCTAGCAAGTAAACAGGTTTCCTTGCATAATTTGAATATGAGGACACTGCTAACGTTTAAATTTCACAGATAGGACATACATGACATATTCATAATTCCTGCAAAGTTCTACAGAATTTGAGGTTGGCTGCAAAAGGGACATAGTACCTTTAAAAGACAGGTTTGACTATCTCTAGAGATTTAGAGATACATCTATGCACGGTTGAAAACAGACCCTACATACCTGTTTGAGTCTCCTGAGTATGACTGAAATGGTGTACCTGAGAGACGTTCTAAGCTCTTTCACAAACTCCTCGTCCTTGCTCATCGATTCACTGCAAAATGACAACAATCACCCATATTAATATACATGTATGTGTTCAATACACAGAGAAGCACAGTGCCAAATGGTTAATTCTACCTGTAAACCTTTGTAAAGCTACTCTCATCATTCTCCTTAGGAAAGAAATTGGCCTAATGGGCAAGATGTTTAACTCTCTCTGGAGATATTGCTTATTATATAAACATCTACAGAGTAATGTGTTATCTCAAAGATGAAAGGCATTCAAAACACTTTTACTGATGAACCAACATTTGCTATATGTAATGCGGTATTCATTCTGGACTTGGAAATAAGTGCTGTGAGGATCAGCTGAGACAATGAAATCTAACTCACCTGTACCAAGAATACACATACTCTTTCAACACCAGCTCAAAGAACTACAAGACAGGAACAAATTGAAAAGGATAGAGAATGAAGAGCATTATAAGATTGAACACAAAAAAGGATTTCAGTGCAAATTTTAAGCCATCATAAAGGTGAAACATTCATCTTTTAAGAAACTGCTTTCTCTTGCATTTAGTTTATTTTAAATCAATTTCAGCACATTCTACTGAATATTAGTTTCAAGAACGGATTATAGAATTTTGCTGTCTGTGCTGCCACATGGATCACTTGCAATATTTACACGATATAACAGCAATGTTCCCTTTGATGGTGTGTTAGATTCTTTGTTAAACTATCTATATTGAACACGATTACTTTCAACATAATTATTATTTCAATGGGTCCTGCATATTACCAGAGGGAAAAGAAACCTGATTGAATTAAATGAAAGGTTAGTCTTACCTCTGACAAGGCATCATCTACTCTCTTTGGAATTTTCAGATCTATCCATGGCTGGTAGTTCGTATGGTACAGTTCCCCTCTATGTAAGTTTCAAAATAAAGGATAAACTGAATTATAGCTTGGCAATACTATACATGTACCTAAATGTTTAAAATACAGAACCTCCCCCCCCCCCCCCCCCCCCCCCCCAATTCTCAAGCTAACATTGGTTATATTTATCTTTATTCACCTTAAAGTGCTTATGGCAATATATTATAGATATATCCAGTTTACAATGTAACATCAGCAGACTGTCCAGAACCTAACAGAAACAAATAGAGCAGTCCTTCTTAAATGTGAGGAAACATGTCAGATATATGTTCAGAACTGAAAATGGAATGAAAATCTCAGATTAAAAAAAAATATGTTAAAAAAACAGAACTTCAAAAATTGATCTGTTGGAAATATGTGGATTATAACAAGGAAGTTTCCTTCTAAACTGACTTGTTTCTCCTGTCATTGTATGATGAATTGTTTTAAAATGTTGATTTACCTGTGTCTGTTACAGTTATCATTGCCACACACCGGGCATCTTCCATGATAAGCTTCCTTGAGGGTGGACTTCCTGACACCAGCTAGCTTATCCCTCTCAAACATTCCAAAGAGATTGGGTAGACTCGATACTCTCTTGAAGAGGACATGGAACATGGACACCCCAGCCAGGCCTGACCATACTATCAGTAATACAGGCAGGTACCTACATACATGTAGGGTAGAAAGAGTTATTTGGGTAAACTTGACATTCTCCCATTCTCAGTGAATGGACATGGATATCCAAGCCATGATCAGCTAAAGTAAGATACTGTAGGTACCGGTATTAAAGAATATCTACACTTGTGAGATATAGCAAGACATTTAAATCGGTAAAAGATATGCTTTGGTACTTTAGAGCAAAGAGTATACCGGGTAATTTAGCTCAGGAAAGCACACTGGGGTTCTTCTAAACAATGAATCATAATACTTCCGCAAGAAAAGCCTACTTTCATTTAATCCTAGAAGAGCTTCACCAAACATGGCCTTTACATCGATGTATTCATGCAACTGAAAATATTAATGTCTGATGCATCATTGTTTTTACAAACATAAAATGGTTAAATTTGTTTAACTTAGATCTAAATTGGGCGTTTTACTTTCATGAGATTAAAAAAAAAATGAATCGTTCTCTATATTTTAGAGGCCCAACTTTTAGTGTGTATTGCTAGAATCACTTTTGATTCAAAAAAGAAAGAAGTATCTCAGGGAGTCCAGGGAGCTTGATTCGACAAGGTGGCTGCAGCTCGAAGCTGATCCATTTCCCGAGTCAAAATGAACTAAACTAGTAGTAAAGCAACAACATCATCATGACATCAGTCATGGGCATGATAGTCGATAACATGGATACATACCATGTATGACATTCAATTCACAACATTCTTAACAATCTGCTACACATTCACTCAGCTCAGACACATTACTACATACAATACAAAAGTTTTTTTTCTTAAACCACCCAGAACCAACCAAAAATCAAACCAAACCAAACCAAACACAAAACTCAGACAAAAGCGCAAAATCAAAACAAGCAAACAAAAGCATGAAAAGAGCATCAACATGATCAACACTGATTACTGAATTACTTTTTAACAGCAACCTCAACTCAACAAAGCTCCTCCTTGCTTAAGTAGCCTTAAGGGCCATATGATTATTGATATGTGATATAAAAATCAGGTTATTTTAAATAAATTATCAGCTAGCCCGCGGACCGCGCATCATCCAGGCCATGGCCATGGTCAGCAGGCAAAGGGGGCGGCGGCCGGGCAGGCGACAGTCGGAGCTCTGTTGCGTTTCTAGCTGCTGTTGACAAGAACTGTACCTGTAGAATACAATGCTGATTGTCAAAAGTACACCAAATATTGTTGAAAAGATTGTATTCTGTCGAACAAGAAGAACCAAATCTTTCAACACGGTGTGAAAATCAGCCATCATGACATTCCAAAAGCGGTCAATTCCAGGCTAATTCTCACTCAGTTATCAATCAATGTTCTGTAGCTCTTCAGCCAACTGCCATGTTGATTATTGACCCGGATCCGCTGAACGTGCAGTGCCATTTGGTTGTATTCTGCTTGTGATTTCCTCTCTGTTTTTGCCTTATGTAAGTGTTTTGCTTGAATTATTCGTTAATGAATGAAGAAGAAGGAAAAGTTTACGTAGCATGATCAGAAAAGAATGATTTTCGTGTATTCCTGCTGGAGTAATAAACATGCAGGCTTAATACTAGTTATAACATTGTTCCACATACTTAGATCTGTGTTATGTGATTATTTAGTGTTCTGTGCAGCTGCGCGTGGACGGACGTCGCGTGAATGTAGGATGAAGGATACAAGAGAGAGAGTAGAGGCGCTTCCCATTCGGATCGGGAGACTCTCTCAGATCTCCCATATTGGAGACTTTTTTTACAAAATAATCAACGTCAACAACAAGTCAATTCTTGCCTCTCTGGGCCTGTTTATTTTGTGTGTGGATCATAACAAATTTAGACAGCATTTTTAAAGTAGAACGGGGCAAAATGGGTTTTAATGAGGAATCTGCTCATCATATTTTTATTTTGAGGCAAGGTTATCTGGCCTTTGCACCAAATGTATCTAAGAAATTGGTAGCCCAAATGGCCAATAAAAAACTGTCTCCCAATTTCAAATAGGCTACTTCAATTGACAAAAGTCTCTGACATTATAGACAGTCTCCAAAATAGGAGATAGTGTCCATATCAGCTGTATGCCTTTACTTTAGTTTACTGTTGTAACAACGTTAAATTATACTTCCGCATTATCATAAGATTGTTCCATTGCTTTCTTTGTTTCAGGTAAATATCATAAAGTCTGGAGTGACAATGTTTGTTCTGGCTGAGATGGTGGATACAGTACGCATTGAGCCATGGTTGTTCAATGCCAAACCCATCGATGCTATCACTGAAGAACTCAACAAGAAACTGGCAAACAAAGTAATAATTAAACCATTTATTTCCTTGATCTTTATCAATTAATCTCTTTTCCCTGCCATTTTTAAAAGCCATTTCAGGAACCTACTTTGAGCACTTCCTTTGCCACTGCACTTGAAGTAGACATCAGAATATAATTATCCCCCAAATGACACTCTGAGAATTTATTGTCAAAACTTTGTTCTAAACCAATCTGTTCTTTTAATCTTTTTGATATTTTTCATGATGTGCATTCATTTTGTGTAGTCTTTGTGAAAACAAACATGGTATTAGCTGTTAGGCTGAATGCCTTCCATTCTTATAAAACAATTTAGTTTATTTAAGTTTAAAAAAATTATTCCTTTGTTTTCCAAGGTTGTACCGAATGTTGGACTGTGCATCGCTCTTCATGACATAGTGAAGATGGAAGACTCTCATATCTTTCCTGGTGATGGTGCGTCTCATACTAAAGTACACTTTAGGTTTGTTGTCTTTCATCCCTTCATGGACGAGATTCTGATTGGACGAATCAGAAGCTGTAGCCGTGATGGTGTGCATAGTGAGTCGATCCATTCTCAATCTAAATAATACAGCATTGATGAAGAGTTGTCATCCATGCCTGCACTGATTTATAGACCTATTAATGTACCAAGTGATCTGACCAGGAGACCTACAGGATATCCTACACTCCCGTATAGATGATGATGATGATGATGATGATGATGTTTTTAGAATAGAAGCAAATCATTTTTCATTCCATGATTCTATGGACCAGACAATTGTTGAGACAATACTTGTAAACTTATACATCTTGAGTGAGGATAGCAGATAAAGATAAGGGAAATAATGCAGTAGGACCGTTCCACAGAACTTGATAAAAACTATAAAAGAAAAAAATTCTCATGTCACATGAAGATTCTGATGAAAAAGGGTATTTCACAAGCTGCATGTTTACATCACTAGTCTAAAAAATATAGAGAACGCTGTTGTTTAGCTGATATGTTATCTTTTATGTCATTGAATCAAATCATTGACATTTGTCTGTTGGAATTATGACAATAGTAAATTTGTTTAATTTAAAAAAAATTGCTAGTAAAGTAGTAATCAGCATCCCTTTGCAGATCATTGTGGCATTTTAAACTGTTTGTTTCAATTACCTGTATTCATGATAGGATGGGTTTTGTTTTAATTCAATGTTAACTCTTATTGATTATTTGTGTTTCTCTCTTCAGTATCTTTAGGTTTCTTTGATGACATTGTAGTTCCACCAGAAGCCCTCCAGCAACCATGCAAATTGTATCCTTTCCATAAAAAAAACCTTACAATTGATTCTGAGAGTAATACTGTAAAGTTTATGCTTTTCAATTATTAAAAAAAAAGTATTATTATGCTTTTTAATTATCAAGGTGAGAAGTGTTTGTGTTCCTTACCCCTTTCTCACTGTCTACCAGTGGCGGATCCAGGGAGGGGGGGTGCCCGCCCCCCCCCCCCCCCCCCTGGGAAAAAAAATGTGTAAAAACACGTGATTTTTACCTTTTTGGGGGGATGGGCCCCCAAATTCAAAATTTCGGGAGCAAAAAAAAAAAAAAAAGTTGGGCCCCCTCCCCTAAGAAATCCTGGATCCGCGCCTGCTGTCTACTATATGTCACTTTTCAACTTGGAGTGATTATAATAGTTTGTTATATTTGTTAAACGGTAATGTTGTTACTTCTGAGTGATGGTGCGTCAGAAAATGCATTTATACAATTTATATAATTAAACTTACATGTATCATTATTAAATCATGATTTTCTTGTTTTTGTAAATCTTTGGCAAGTGAGATATATTCCTAACAGTTGTGCTGATGTAAATTCTTTTATTCCTGTTAGTGCTTTAATACAGGAGCCAGATGGTTCCTGTATACAATGGGTCAATAGCATTTCAGAGGGTTCCATCCAGCAGTTTATCAAATTGATCATCAATTGCACATTTATTTTACATTTTATTGTGATTCATGTCTTAATGCATCCCAATCTCTCTATATGAGGAATCAAAGAATGAAGTTTGTAATAGATGTAGTACTGAGATGAGAGATGTTTTCCTGAATGTGACCTTGTGACCCAGTGATGAGACAGAGCAGCTGTGGGTGTGGCAGTATGAAGCAGAGGAAGGTACACATGATATGTTTATGGATATCAATGAAGAGATACGATTCAGAGTAGTAGATGAAGTCTTCACTGATACCACGCCCGTTGGTCCTGAGGATGGCTTGGAGGCGGGAGCGGATGAGAACGAATCTAAGAAATCTCCTTACAGTCTAGTGGTAAGTACAAGGCAAGAAAAAAAGATGTACTAAAACCACCATGAGTTCAATTATCCTCTTGACTAGTGAATTCTCTCATTCCCTTATACCTTGATCACACCAAACCAACCGATTCTAAGACATTGGAGTTATTGTGATTGTTTGTTCTGTAAGTTGTTGGTCTGGTGTTGGTCTCATTGGGTTTGATATATGAACTATCCCATTCACATACTGGTAGTCAATCGGTTTAATGTTGATGTTTAATAATATTTATTCATGTACTTTCACAGTAATATGTTTAAGAATGGTCACATTTGAATCTTCCACTCCAATGTTGTTTTTATCTTGCAGGGGTCCATCAGCGAACCAGGTCTAGGGCTATTAGCTTGGTGGTCCAACATGTGAAGAGATGGACTTGATGAACTATAGTCTGTACGGTCTCCAAGACCAACCGTGGCAATATGGCAGAGGCTGAAAGCTGACAGGATGATGGCAGGATGGAATCAGGAAGATAGAAACCCAGCGGCGGAGTGGTGTGTAAGGTCAAGAGATAAAAGTAAAATATATGGAAAGGTGGATTACAGACTGCAAGTGATAAAGGGGAAGAAATATGAAGGGTAGGAACAGAGCGAAGCCACATAATATTGTGATTGGCGTAAACTTTATGAAAAGCTGAA
>JAVYIG010014644.1:0-40415 GCA_035222895.1 Strongylocentrotus droebachiensis | reverse complement strand
TTAAGAATAGAATTAGAAGTTAAGTCTTTAATTTTTAAAGTAAAACATTGAGGACGCCGTATGGTGGAAAGAAAAAAAACGCCTTTTATTAAACGCTTTTTGTAATTGTGTGTAGCCAGTCATATTAGGTGTCACCCCCCCCCCCCCCCTTGGTTTAAAAGCAATTTGAAGAAGTTTATAGGCAATATCTCATAAATCATACAAGACTTTTGTTGGACAATATTTAAATGGACAAATATTCATGATAGTTGCTATTGAAATATTTTCTGTTATAATCCAAAGGCGATGAAATGTATGAAATTGCAAGCGCGAAGCTCTTACGGTACATTCTGTGGCATTTCTGATTGCGTAAACTGATGTTTTAATGATGAATATTTCTTTGCTTTTTTCCTGCTATTTTTGGGGGAAAGGACAAGGGGGGGGCATGCACCACTACAGCCCCCCCCCCCCCCCCCCCCCCCCCCCCCCCGGATCCCCCTGGCAAAAAAGAAGTCTTTATGTTTGTTAATGTCCGGACACCGAACCACCCATCATACTGCAATATTTGTAGGATGAATAATACTACCAACAACAAAAAAAATCATTGAAAATAGATTGCGCAATCTGTGAGGGATGCCTGTAAAAGGGAGGAGGACATGTATGTAGATGATTGAAAAATATAAAAACATATAAAAACAGACAGAATCTTCACCCACCTTTTTTTTCTATCTTGTCATGCTTGTAATGACAGCTTGTTAATTTTTTACTTTTCATGTTTTCAGATGAGTGACCAGCATTGAGAATCACTACACCTTTGACATCCATCATCCCACCCCCCTCTGTACATTGTGCAAGTTGTATGTATCTACCCTGTGCCATTCGCCCACAAACCTGCACCCCATGGGTTCAGGTGCAGGCAAGCCTGTTGTGAGTCCAACGGCCTACGCGTTCTGTTATACCGGTGCTGCCGATCCCTCGGCCGGTGCCAGCCCACGGGGAGCGGGCGAGGGTGTTGGTGTGGGAGTGCAAGCGGGATCATCATCAACAGCCTATCCAGGCGGGGATAATACTCCTCGCAGGCCGTCCAGCCGACAGAGTAGCTACGGTGAACCTGTAGACGAAAACTGCAATATGGTGTGTGAAGCCTGTTCAGCGTCCTTCCATGTCTTTAAGAGGAAGGTGAGGACATGAGTTTATTTCTCGTACCTTTTCTTGTATTTCAGTGTCCACTCAATCCTGCATGGATAAGAACAATTTTTCAGACTAATAAAGTTATATTTAAGTTGTGTGCATTTTGTTTAAGAAAAAGTTTTTAAAATAAAATTCTACATTTACATACATTGTAAATGGAATATTTTTAGGCTATTAGAACCAGCAAAATGTAAACTAGCAGTGCTCATTTTTCTTAGCTTTAAATCATAGCTGGTTTAAATTATGTTTCAAATCCTTTGTGCTGATACATTTTATAAAACTCATTGAGTGAGTCTGGAATGCCATAAAGATGGATTAGATTTCCATCTGGTTTTTACTTTAAATCATCAGAATTTTTGTATTATACATGTACATGTAGTTGAGTGATTTAACACATTTGTTGTCCTTTGTGTTTCAGTACCGGTGTACAGACTGTGATAAATACTACTGCTCCAATTGCTTCGTCAAGGAGCCCCGGAAATGCTGCAGTACATGCAGTGCCATACAACGGAGCCCCACACGGGCAGAACTCATGGCCCTGAAGGTCAAGGATCTCAGGTTGTACCTGAACACTCACAGTGTGTCCACCCAATCCTGCACAGAGAAGGATGATCTAGTGGATTTAGTGGTTCAGTACGTCCAAAACGCATCCTCAACCCACGGCGCGGGGTAATGTGGAAGGGCCACGAGATCCACAGCGTCAACGTCGTCTAACAATAGGACCAGCACCACACCAGGGAACAGGGCCAGTCATCCCCAGGCACATCCCCAGCCCCAGCAGCTGCCACAAGGACAGAGGGTGACCCAGGGGTTCGAAGAGGTGTTTAATGACATTTTCTCCAGGTTATCCAACAGCAACCAGGGAACAGGGAGCAGTGTGGATCCACCCAACTTCAACTTCTTCACCACTACGTCGAGTGGCTCGCCTGGGGAAGGGTTCACCAGCAACACATTCAACAGTACTAGCACATCTGTAAGTTCCTACTATCCATAATTACTAATAATGCTGTCTGCCAACTACATGTAAATGCCTAATGGCATTATTAATCACTCAACACAGAGTTTATAATGCGCTTGTGCTTCTTTGCTGATAATGGGAAGAGTGTTTAGATTTAAGTTTACACGTTGGCCTTTCTAGTCGGTCACTATTACAAAGCATCCAACCAAATTTTGAAACATTTATTCTTAAAATTTTCAGCACACAGTCAATGATCTTATGGCGCTTTGTAGATCTAGGATTTCATGTTTCATTGGTAGAATGATTTGATATCTCTAGTTTGCCAAATTGTCTATCCAGGCCTACTTTTAAACCCTAAAGATACTATGTCCCTTTTGCAGCCAACATCAAATTCTGTAGAACTTTGCAGGAATTATGAATATGTCATGTATGTCCTATCTGTGAAATTTAAACGTTAGCAGTTTCCTAATATTCAAATTATGCAAGGAAACCCGTTTACTTGCTAGACTTCACTGTCAGACACTATTGAGTGACTGACTGGCTTTTTTTTTCTTCTTTGGTAATAACATACATAAAATGAGCTGTAAAGGGTACATGTACATGAGCATTTGTCTACATCAATAACCCACTTCTTGTAATGACCAAAATTAAATTGATTGAATCTTTGCGCAGCATAAAACGTACGACCATTCGGTACAATGGTTCTTAATTAGTATTATCTTTCAAATGCCGTTGGAATTTAACCTTTTCATTTTTTTGGCCTGCGAATGGGACATAGTACCTTTAATGTAACAGTTTAAATTAGAGACACTTATTAACAGAAACAAAATATGCTGTCTTTGTAGTATGGTGATGGTCTTTTTGGTGCCACTGACATGTTACTATGGTCAGTCATAACTAATGAATATCCAGCACCATTAAACGGTTGGTCAGTAGCAACTGTTGCTCAATTGTCCTCTTAATATTATACAGGGAAGTGACCAGAGACCTCAGTCAAGAACTGCTTGGACGAGTGGAACCCCAGCATCATCATCATCAAACACGACAACTACAGCTACAGCATCTTCTCAAGAAACCGTGCCATCTCACCAGAACAGTGAAGCCCCACCCACCCAGAATAATGAGGTGAGATTTGAAAAATGTAGTCGGGGCTCTTTGTACACAATGGCTGGCATGATATTAAATAAGTGCTTCTAAACTTCCAAGTGAAAAAAAATTGGATTTTTGAAATATTTTTAATGCAAGTCAAAATCATCGTTCAGGGCCAATTTGACCTTTCTTCTCAAAAGGCCAACAGTGACCTGCTTTTCTCTTTTCATGTGACCTATAAACAACGGAACCTTAAAGGGATCCGGTAACTTTGTCTCAGATTCTGAAATAAAATTCTGGATTTAGCTCATGATGCAATGATAATTATAAACCTTTAGGTCAGTCAGGAACCCCATGACTTTGACAAGCCGATCGCCTGTCTGATTATCAAGATATTTATGATTGGAATTACAAATTTTGAAAACCGTTCGCCTGACGGTTTTTCATAACACTACAGTCTATTGGGGAAAACGAGTATGGTAAAACCGGTCACTCAAAGATTTTTACTTTTTTGAGGCACTTCTTGATCATTTTGAAGCACAATTTTTTTAGGGCTTCAATATTACACCATATCACAGACACTGATAACACGTAGGGCCATGTATCTCAGATTTAACATTGTTAAACGATCCCTTTAATCTGGAATATTTTACATATCTGAGTTTCTATTGTGATTTTTTTTGTTTTTTTTTTGTTATACAAACTATATTGTTATCAGAGTGTTAAGTATGCTGTTGGGTTTATTCTGATATACAGAAAGGTATAAATTTATAATAGAATGTTGGTCTTTCTAGACCGCGAATGATAAATGCAGTGTTCTGTGTACTGGCCTCCAAATACTATTACCGGTAATTAGATCTATTATAAGATGGGTAGAAGAATCCCTGCAATCTCATTGGTCAATTACCATGTAATTATTTTTACTGGATGCACGCGATATCGGCGATCGATACCACCGATATCCTTTTTTTTTTCAAATAATTCTCTTTTTTTTTTTATATTTTTTTTTTTATACAATTTTTTTGATAATTTTTTTTTTGGTGATAATTATAATCTGTTTCTAAATTTTGTGTGTTTTTGTTGTAAGTTTACAGTTTAATGTGCACTGACAATTTTTTTTTTTTTTTAAATTTTATGATAATTTTACGATTTTGCCATGCATCCGGTAAATCTGTAAAATAACAACATTTTGTATTTTTGACAATTTTTGGGGCCCCATCTTATAAAACAGCTGATGCACAGGTTTATTTTGTGGTTCGGTGAAATTGTGTGCACGCGGTACCTTTGAATTTGGTCTCAAACCATTCAAAGGTACCTTGTGCACACAATCCCTACCGACGCAATCAAACCTGTGCATCATTTGTATACAAATACATAGTTTTAACTGTTCCTCCTAAGCACATACAGTACATGCATGCCTGTTCATCCTGCAAGAGAGTTCAGGGACCCGTTTCACAAAGCCTTTTTTCAATGACAAATGACAAAAATAAGTGACAAATCTGCTGATAACCAATCAGAAGCAAGGATTTCAATAGCTATAAGAAAAACTGTCATTTGTCACTGATGACAAGTTTTGTGAACCCCCCCCCCCCCCCCCCCCCCCGGTCTCTCACAAACTGCCCGTGAAATAGACTGTTATGCCATTTCAAATCCCACTAGTTAGATCTATGTGTAAAAATAATATGTTAAAAACATTTCAACTTTTCCTCATCAGCAAACGCCTGTCCAGCCCTTAAGAAAACGAGCATCTCTGAGTGATTTGGAAACCGTAGAAGGCATTGAATCACTCAACGTCAAGCAACTCAAAGAAATACTGACGGCCCACTTTGTCAACTACAAGGGATGTGTAGAGAGATATGAATTGGAGGACAGAGTGAGAAGGTTATACGAAGAGAAGCAGCAGCGTAAAATGAAAGGTGAGAAATATGTTTATTTTGTAAAGTGTTGCTTAAAGCTTGAGTTTTGGTGGGTTGTGTGTTGGTTTGTTGTAGGAGAATACATGTGCATAATGGAAATATAACAAGGTATTTCAATTTCAATGAAAAAAGGAAGATGGTCCTGAGTTTTAAGTGAAAATGATGTTAATAGTTACAAATAACATGTACATGTATGTGTTAATATAAAATCCATTTTTAATGAGAATATATGTTATGAAAATCTATTCTAGTACATTACTAGTCCATTAGACAGTGTACATTGTAACATTCAATGTCTGTCTCGGTGTGATTTCAAGCCATACACTGTCTACATGTACATTGTATATTTCATCTAAAAATAGACTCTGCATTGTTACCGGAAAGACCTCCCAGCCAGAGGTGTGTGATATGACTCTTGCTTCAATGCATGCAATCAGTGTGTGTGTATGAGGAGGAACTATTAGGGGAATCCCCTTCAATACCTGGACATGTAATATACATACATACATACCGGTACAGTGTACATGTATCAAGCAGTTCTGGGAAGGGTAGTGGTTTAGGAAATACACCATCTCCAAGAGAGGAAGTAGTGATTATGGCTACTTTTGGTCAGTGAGTTAAACTTATAATTGGACATAATAGACAGACTTAAATTGCCATTTCCACTAACAATTTTCTCCCTAGCTAATGCCTAAGTGAAATAGAATTATATATATTGTGTAGATTTGGGATTTTTTCCCCCCATTTTTTGTTTGATCAGATGAAAACACAAAATATAATCGTGGCAATCACAACATATATAAAGTACACAAATAATAATAGCAGAACATGTTAATGAAATATTAAATTGGGGAGTCGGGTTAAGTATGATATATGTTATTGAAGTGAGAAATATATGTGTACATGTAGGTATGATATGAATTTAGTGCAATATTTCCTAATTACAAATCATAATCATACCTTGGGTTTGATTATGTGATAGAGTGATATAATAAAATGCAGCTATACGACAACAAGAAAGTAATGCAGAAAAAAAAACAATGCGTAACTGATTTACATCTTAGTCACAACTGCTAAACTGACTCAAGACCGACACGAAACTGACTGATGATAATAGATAGTTATTAAATATATTTGTGGCTTCCACCCAGTAAATAAGATCGATTGATCGATCTCCCAGGAAGCATTACATTTATAAAAAAAAAAAGAAGATAATAGATAGATAGAGAGATAAATGGATTTTATTAAGATCTTCGTGTCTGGCAGTTAAAAACTGAAATGAACATGAATTACAATACAAATTTCCAAGAACATTCACATCGGCCATTGGGGGTAATGTCATTGTTTTTTCGGTCTGGTGTCCGTCTGGTGTTGATCTCATCAGTGTGACTGAGGTATAACTTTTGTCAGTAATGTACAGATTGAAATGTATACAGTGTCCAATGGATAGACTGTTCCTAAATTGAAAAAGAAACAATTCTGCCATGGTACTACGACATTGGCATATATCCAGTGTTCATGTAGGATGGACTTCATTGTATATTTAGTCTGCATGTACATGTACAAACATGTAGGCATTTGATGTAAAAAAAGCAATTAAATTACAAGATTTGATATTCCTGCCCTTTCACAAACAGGCAAAGTAATAGACTACAACCCCTGTTATTCATTTACTGACCCTGGAAATCTATATTGTAAATCGATCCCAATTCGGTTCTGATTGTGGCATAGTGTCATTCACTTTTGCCTTTATCAAGATTAATGCTCTTTGATCAAAATAACACACAACATGTCCATGTATGAAAGCATTATTCACTTGGCAGTGATTCCGGTTTTTAAAGGTCAAATGTATATTGCTCTAATTGTGTGGTTGTGACCCCAAACCCAAATAACTATGAGTTAGAATTTTGTATATAAAAGGTCCATGTATGTAATAAAATAAATAGGGATAAAGTACAATGGACAGTTAAAATACATGTATTATGTTCTTTAGGAGCACAAAGTCCATCTGTGAATGTACAGATAGATCAAACAACAAGTTTTTCAAATGGGGAACAAACTTAAAGGTAGTGCATATTATTGTAATATATTCGGGAGTTGGAAATGGTGCACGTTTTCCTAGTAAAATTGACACACATACACCCTCTCATAATTTGACAGCTTTAATATACATTTCTATAAATTTCCACTTTTTATTTATTTCTTATTTGAGGCCATGATTTAATAAGGGTTTTAGGATTACTCTGAAGGAAAAAAATGCCTGTGCATACAGCCCTACAATACAATTGTCAAATGCTGCACACATTGTATTGTATCAGCTTGAAACACTTATTTGCATGGAATGAGGTAAACGACCAAATGGTCCAATTAATGTGTTATTGTCCTGCTGTGTCTATATTGTCACCTTTTCCTTGATATACCTGTACATATGTACTACATGATGTACATTGTAGCATTCAACTATAGACACTGATTGCATGCATTTATTGATTAGTTCTTTTAACTATCTCTCTTTCTCTGTCTGTCTGTCTGTCTGTCTCTCACTCTCTCTCTGTCTATCTTTCCCTCACCCTCCTTCTCTCCCTGTTTATCCCTCCCCCTCCCCTCCCTCTTCCCCCTCCCCCCCTCCCCCTCCCCAAGCTCACTCTCTCTCTCTCTCTCTCTCTCTCCGGCTGGGTGCGATATCTTCATAAATTTGGCTGGTAACTTGCACTCATGTTACAGTATTTAAATCTCAGCCACCCTGCATGTGTAATGTAATACTACACAAAAAGGCATACCGTATGTAACAACATCAAGTACCAATGTAGATGTATGTAATTGTTGCCAAATATAGCCACCACACATCTTGAAACTGTAGGGCCTATTCAATCTGACCAAGGTCAAGAGCACTACCAAATCTTAGTATCGAGATTGCATGATATTTTAAGCCTTCCAGCCTACGAGACATCAAGGCCCCCCCCCCCTCCCCATTTAATTTACTGAAACAAGTGTATCTGATTGAATGTGAGCAAATTTGCCATTGAACTTAATTATTCCTTTCTTATTGACTAAAGAGTTTTATGAGACAGAACCCTGGAGTCAGTGGCCAGTCATGAAAATGTCACTACAATTCACAGTTGATCAGGCCTTTTCTCCAACCAACTGGGAGGCACTCAACATCCTGATTTTTTGAAATAAATTGCTACACTTGTGACAATTTGGGATTCAGTCTAGAATTTATATTTCTGAAATTCCATATCCAGTACTATTTTAGTTTTTTTCAAATTCAGTCATAGCCAGTTGTAACGATGTTTGGATGGTCAAAACAGAAATTCCTGTCCTTGCTTGTACCGGTACTTGACAAAGTTGTGCAACAATAAATATTTTTTGTTGACCTAAAGAGTGTAATTGTAATTATGTTACCGGTAGTATTACTCAATATTTGTTGTTTTCTTCCTCTCACAGAAGAGCAAAAACAAGATGCGGGGACAGCCAAAGAGGGTATGTAACTGTATCAAATCCTAATTATTTGCTTAGATCATGTGCAATGCATTGAAATTAATGCTAATCTAAAGCTAAGAAAACAAGATTTTTTTTATTAGAGGGCTCATTCTTCTTTTTATGCCTCCGCCACCGAAGGTGGTGCCGGAGGCATCATGTTTTCGGGTTGTCCGTCCGTACGTCCGTCCCGTTTGACCGTTATCACAATATCTCAAGAACCATTTAAGATTTAAACTTAAGACTCGGGAATAGTATTTATCACCATAGGAAGACGATCTGATTAGATTTTGGAGTACGTAGGTCAAAGGTCACAGGTCACAGAGGTCAACTTATGAAATTCCTTGTATTGAGTTTGTTAGCGCGATATCTCAAGAACCATTAGAGATTTAAACTTCAAACTTAAGGATAGTATGTATCACCATAGGAAGATGATCTGATTAGATTTTGGAGCACGTATGTCAAAGTTCAAGGGTCACAGAGGTCAACTTATGAAATTCCATACATTGAGATTGTTATCATGATATCTCAAGAACCACTGGAGATTTAAACTTCAAACTTAGTGATAGTGTGTATCACTATAGGAAAACAATCTGATTACATTTTGGAGCACGTAGGTCAAAGGTCAAGGGTCATAGAGGTCAACTTATGAAATTCCATACATTGAGATTGTTATCATGATATCTCAAGAACCACTGGAGATGTAAAAACTTCAAACTTAAGGATAGTATGTATCACCATAGGAAGACGATCTGATTAGATTTTGGAGCACGTAGGTCAAAGGTCAAGGGTCACAGAGGTCAACTTATGAAATTCCATACATTGAGATTGTTATCATAATATCTCAAGAACCACTGGAGATTTAAACTTCAAACTTAATGATAGTGTGTATCACCATAGGAAGACAATCTGATTAGATTTTGGAGCACGTAGGTCAAAGGTCAAGGGTCACAGAGGTCAACTTATGAAATTCCATACATTGAGATCATTATCGCGATATCTCAAGAACCACTGGAGAATTTTCACTTCAAACTTAATGATAGTATGTATCACCATATCATAATATCTCAAGAACCACTGGAGATTTAAACTTCAAACTTAATGATAGTGTGTATCACCATAGGAAGACAATCTGATTAGATTTTGGAGCACGTAGGTCAAAGGTCAAGGGTCACAGAGGTCAACTTATGAAATTCCATACATTGAGATTGTTATCATGATATCTCAAGAACCACTGGAGATTTAAACTCCAAACTTGATGATAGTACATGTATGTATCACCATAGGAAGACAATCTGATTAGATTTTGGAGCACGTAGGTCACAGGTCAAGGGTCACAGAGGTCAACTTATGAAATTCCATACATTGAGATCGTTATCGCGATATCTCAAGAACCACTGGAGAATTTTCACTTCAAACTTAATGATAGTATGTATCACCATAGGAAGACGATCTGTTTAGATTTTGGAGCACGTAGGTCAAGGGTCACAGAGGTCAACTTGTGAAATTCCATGTCTTCAGCTCGTTATCGCGATATCTCAAGAACCATTTGAGATTTTAAACTTCAAACTTAAGGATAGTATATATATCACCATAGGAAAACGATCAGATTAGATTTTGGAATACATGTATGTCAAAGGTCATAGAGGTCAACTTGAAAAATTCAGACTACATGTATAGGACTTGATATGTCAAGAACCACTTGAAATATGTTCCGTTACTTAACCCGTACTTAACTGGGCTATTTTGAGCACCTCCCTGACTGGGGGGGGGGGGGGGGGAGGGGCCGATTGCCTCGAAATTTAGCACGCGTCTTGAGAAATTGCGCAAAGGAAGAGACCTCACTATTATTTTGTTGAAAATTGCTTATTTTATCAATTATGCTAATTTATGCAATTGCATAAAGGAAGAGACCTCACTATAATTTCGCTGAAAATTACTTATTTTATCAATTATGCTAATTTATGCAAATCAAATTCATGAATAATGATTTTTATTATCAATTACATAAATAAAGCTTACTATTTAACTCAGGAAATCTTGCAGAGCCAATGAACTGAGTAGATTTTAGGGTCATGAGGTCAAAGATCAAAGGGTCATATATGTATATGAGAAATTGCTTGTAATCACGATATTCTGAGAACATGTTAATGGATTACAATTGAACTTGAATTTGAAAAATTTCTTCCGTTTCGGTTTGTAAAATTGCTCTATGACGGAGGCATCATTTTCGACTGCGCGCAGTCGAATTCCATCTAGTTTTGTTCTCATTTGATTTCAGTTTGATATACGGTATTGGTTATGATAAAATTATGTCATACATGAGCATGTACTTGTAAACTCTAAATTTGACGTTTATAGGACACAATGTTTTAACTATTTTCATAGTATTGTTATGTATTGTATCTTTTTGGAGTGGGAATAATATACAAATATACACTGTCTTTAGAGGTTCTAGTTAAAACTATGCGCAAGAGGTGACTCCAATAGTACTATTTGCTGAGGGGCACTGCCCCGAAGCAAATGGTACTTTTGGAGTCACAGAGGCCCATAGTTTTAACCAGTACCTCGAATAGAAGGCATGGTACCGGTATATTTTGTTTATATCCTGCATCCAAAAACAAACAATTACCATTTTTGGGGGAGAAAAATAAAATTTAGAATAAATAAATGTCAATTTTTATCAAAAAAGATTTAAAATATTTTGTTTTCATTTTATTAAGTTTTGAAGAAAAAGAAAAAATCAATTAAAAAAAAATGTCCCAAATAGTACTCTCATATAGTACTTTTTCAGAGCAAGCTTAAAATAGTTGAAATATTTCTGGCAATGTTACGAGCTCTCAATCAATCAAAAACCAATACATTTTTTATTCATGATTTAATAATGAATATTTATTTTGCATTTTGTTTTACTATCCAGGTGTAGTGGCAGCCCTGGATGATGACGATGAGAGCACCTTATGTAAGATCTGTATGGATGCTGAGATAGACTGCATCCTACTCGAATGTGGTCACATGGTCACGTGTACAAACTGTGGAAAGCGTATGAATGAGTGCCCCATCTGCAGGCAGTACGTTGTGAGGGCGGTGCACATTTTCAAGGCGTGATACGAGCAAGAAACCGAGACTTATTAGGGGATTTTGATGATGGTATTGATTCTTTCCTATGTACAAAGAGATCATTAGAAGGTGACATTGCATCGTGAATACTCCATATTGTATCATGGTAGTGCACAGGGCTGGTTATTCATCAAAGAAATGATTTTTAAAGAAAATGCAAACAAAACAGATATTTTGAGTGTAGATTTTTCTTATTTGGTTGAGGGAAGTCTGCTGTAGTGGCTGATATCTGACAGTGTTATTTCCCTGTCTCATTGAGAAGTTCAGCTATTTTTCAGCAAATGGACGAAATCATTTTTTTGGTGTTTTGGGGGTCTATTTATTCTCTCTTCTTCACATGATTTGACATGAACACTATTTTTCCTCTTTTTAGAATTTTATTTTGAAAAATGGTGATTATTGTATAGATTTTACATTCTTGCAGGACAATTCTGGTGTGTAAGTATTCAAAATGCTATCACTTTGAGAGTTGTGAGTGTTAAAGTCATGGAGCATAAGTCTTGAACTGTGGTCTTTTTCTATTGTGACTCTATACAAACGATCATAAGACTATCATTTCCTGTGACCATTGCAAGTGACAGTGTTTCATTTGTTTTATTTTGTTTGTTTGTTTATTTGTTTTTTACTCTGTGACTGTTAGATGCAATTTGTTAATGACATATTTCAGTTTGGTCCAATTTTGTCAAACAACATTGAATCTCCAATCATGATAGGAAATTGTTTAAACATTGTACATAACTGATCAGAAGGAAATCAATGCAGCTTCCAACGTCATTGAAAAATACAACTACATGTGTATATCAAATATATTGAATTATATTCTAGAGAAATATATTTTGGTATGTTTTATTGATATATCATTCTTATGTTATTACAATTATGGGTTAATGGTAAATCTGTTTCTTTCATTAAAATTAAAGTAGTGCAGGACTTTGGAACACAGAGCTTTGCAATGGAATGGTAGAACAATAAATCAATTAAGCATTTCTCAATGTAATATGACCATAAGGATTTACACATGTTACAAGGCCCTGGAAGTATAACTTGAGTAACATATCAAACGGCCTCTACAATGTATATCTAATCATGAATTAATTATTTGTGTATTCATCCTAAAATTTACTTGATGACCTTTGATATGGTGTTTCTGGATTTCTGTATAAGTTTCAAGTGTGTGTTAAAGATAAAGTTGAGTTCTGATCAGGCGATTGTATTGTGAAAGAAACGTTGTGGAATCTTATCAGAAAAGGTTGATCATCTAGCATACATTGGTGTGTACTGCAAGGTTCTGGAATCATCAAAATGATAAGAAATTTGGCCCAGTCTTGGTAAAGATACAAGCACTCTTAGTACACAAAAAGATGTAAATGGGACTACACGAACATGTGGCATAAATATCCGTCCCGGTTTTTCTGATGTTACATTAAGGCATTTGAAGAGCCATGCTTTTCAGGGAACATTTTTTATCTGATGTTCTTCCACACTTGCATAATAACAATGATAACACTCACAAATTATTTGTCACCTTTTCCCAGAACTCAACCTTCTCTTTAAGTATAAAGTAAAAAAAGAAATATGAACACCGTAATAACTTTAACTCATTATCGTACGTTAATTTTGCTGGTCTCATGTCCTTATATCCTCTTTTATTTTTCAGCCCTCATATAACAACATTTTAATATAAAACAATAATTTAATAATTTTTTAATTAGGCAATTAGTCAGAAGATGTTTGTTTTAACGTGGTTGCACTGTGATATTTCATATGAAGCACATCGTAAAACATTGGACCAACGACTTGTATTCACTTTTAGGCAAGATGATTGTACATGTATTCTGTGTTGATTGCCTATTTAAAACACGAAGGTAAAGCATTCTATCTCTTAATAATATCAGCATTCATCTATGTCTATACAAGCATATAGGGTGCCTAAGAATCTTAAGAGTTCTATATTAAGTAATTAATATGTGTATCTTTCTTGCACAGGCTGTATATGAGTTGAGATTTAGATTTAAAATATGTAAACATTATCCATTCGCAGATACTTGAAGTAAACCTGCTCACATCTAGGCCCGTTTCATAATACTTTTTGTCACTAACAACATTCAGAGGTCTTTGGTTATTTGTTCCTCATGGTTAAACAAATGCATTGTTTTGGGGAGCTTATACCAATCACTGTAATTTATTTTTGACAAAACGTTTCATGAAACGGGGCCTTTGTGGATGTGCTACTGATAGAAGATTAGATTCAAGTTAATGAACATGTTCTTTAAGTGTATTCTGTTATACAATCAATGAAGGATTCTCATTTATGATTCTGTATACCGGTAATATTCTGCTTCAATCAGCATTTCTCCTCCCCTTTTTATGGGGAGGGATTATGAAAAGAGATGGTGTAATATATATGCCTATATTGCCATCCTTGTTTCTTTTCTTTCTTTCTTTTTACATTTCTGAGTGTATTAACAAATTCCTTGACCTACAACCTTCAACTACCGAGTTAAAACCCTGGGGTGGTATTTCAGATATTATTAATTTTTAGAGAGACAAACTTAACATTTCAATTGTGGTAATAAACCTACATATAGGTTTGTCATTGGTTTGTGGTGCATCATTGTCATGACTTCACATACATGTTTGTGGACCCAATACTTGTAATTCTGCAATGGTGGTTAATGTGTATTATGTTCAGTTTAGATGTTAGATTTTGTGGAAATTGAAAGTACTATCTTTTTTTGTTTTTTGTAGATGCATATACGTGTAGGTCCATTATTCAAAGTATATAGATGTCCCTGATACACCTATTTTGTATAGACTATATTACAGTATTTTATATTTCATGTATTTCTGTATCTATATTGTTCATGTAAATATACTAAAGATTTATGTATAAGACAAGGCAAGATCATTTCCAGAAGATTTATTTTTTAATTTAAGCCTTTTTATATTCTTTTAGAGGGACAATAAGTCTGCCTTAAGTGTAGCCTCACATGCAGAAATGTAGAATTACACTGTAAATTTAGTATTGCTGAAATGATAAGAAAAGTCAATCATTGCCGTTTGTTGTACCCAGAGTTTTAAGTGTAGAAATGAGCAATTTTACAGCATTATAACTACACAGTGTGGGGCTAATATGTGCATGTACACTAGAATTATGTCCGATGAAAACATATTCATTGCATACATGCGTTATCATTGAGAGAGACAGGCATAAGCAAATATTGGTTGTTTCTAAATATGTTTGTCATTGTTTTATGAGGAAGATTTGGGCTAGAATTTTTGACTTTTGAGTGTCTTAAGTACAGTTATGTTTCCACATGTATTATTCCTTTTACATGTCACTCTTTTCTAAATCAAGAATTGCATCTGTATTTGGTTATGTTTAATTAAGTTAGATATGATGCAAAAATAAATTTTCTTGTTTTCTTTTTTTTTCCTTTTGCATAACACAGTTACTTGTAGAGCAGAAAAATTCTGTATGTTCTATGGTCACATTCAATTGTATCTTTCATTCACATTGATCTTTCGTGAATATTCATAAAAGTTTTGCTATTACAGTTATTACTTTCTTACTCTGAATACATCATATGCTAAGAGCTAGAAGGGCTTTAACACTTTGTATCAAAATATGATTTGTGCCCTTTAAGCTCTCAGCAAATGACGTGTCATAAATCATTTCTTGCTGAAGTGCAATTTCAGATTGAGATAAATGTTTTCATTCTTAAAGGGCAATCCAACCCTTCTAATAAGTTCATTGGTATGAAAGCAGAAAGTAAGATAAACAGAATGGTGAAGGTGTGAAATAAATCTGACCAATGATAAGTGAATTATGAGTGTTTGAAATATGTTATCACTAAATGACTGTGAAACTGTGAATCTCAAATTGGCAATATTCTCTGTGAATTGTGATGTATACAAGGACAACTCTCCCGTTTGTTGTGTTCAAGAATATCAATACTATCTGTTTTTTCTGCTAAAGTGCCTTCTCCCTTGGCAGATGGCCACTCCATCACCGATCCAGCCAATTTGAATACCTATTGTGATTTACCACTTTCAAAAATTATGGATAGCAAATTATGAATGATCTTCTAAAGAGAAAAGATGCTCCCGAGTCAATTGACATTTTAGTCATGTTGTGTGTTAGAACAAATAGGAAAGTTGTCCGCCACTACATCACCGATCCAGCCAATTTGAGTTCCTATTGAGATTTACAACTTTCAAAAGCTCATAACTTTTTCATTATTTGTTTAATTTCATTCAAACTTTCACCAGTCCCCTTCTCCGGCTTTCTTCTATAATAGTTTGCTATCAAGGTTGGATTTCCCTCTAAAGTATTTCTTGTAAATCTATTTGGTGTGACAATAAATGCACCTTTTGGAGATAACTTTCAGTGTTGCATCATGCTTTTGTGTTTTTTATTTTTGTTAGTATATTGAAGGCTTATATTAGGCTTTCCATACTTCTTTCTTAGGTCATTATAATAATAATAATAACTTATAAAACACACTTATCTCGTAACATACTCAAGGTGCTATACAAAACAAAATACACAAATGGAAAGTAGAATAGAATAATGACAGCCTTATGCACAACAACTTGTTTCATTTGTTTTTTAATAATTGTCTACATAATTTGATACATCTATTAATAAATGTTGTGGCATCTCCCATTAATGAGCATCATCGAATCCTAGCCTTGTGCTCCTATTAACAGCTGCTGGTGGGTCAGCAATAGAATAAGAAGTGAATACTTTTTTCACCATCATGAGAAGAAGAAAAATATTTTTTGTTCTTGTAGTATACACCAGATGATCACCATGTCCAAAGAGGCTTGGAAATACATTTCAAGGAGATATATCTGGTACAGTGGAACCTCAGTGTGAAGAGCTCTGATAAAGACGAGGTATCTGTTTATAACAAGGTGATTTTGCTGGTCCCAGCTCTTTACATTTTTTAAACTTTTTTACCCTGATATTAAAAAGGTAATTTATTTGTTCCTAATTGGTCCAAAGTTTCCACTCTATATCATATCCCTCATCTTGGTCGAGTGTGGCAAAGGTAGACTAATGTCTTGTCAAAGGACATCAGTGATGTAGCAGATATTCAAATCTTGTACCTCGTAACCCACAGTCGAGTGACTCATCCACTTGACCACAACACCTCCGCAAAATAAGCTCATGAGTGTGGTGCAATTGCATCCCTGGTTGTTACATTTTCAAGTCTTTGGGTCATTGTAAAGTGACCAAATACTGATATGAGTGTCCTTGCTTCCTGCAGCCATCAAATGACCTTTGCCCTCTATCCGTGGTGAGAAATCAAGCGAGTTGACCGTTTCAGTGTGGTAGGTCAGAACTGCCAGTGGCTTGAGCTTTTTCAAACTCCACACACGAATTCTAGAAACAGAAAAGGGAAGAAAAAATACATCAAACTTTAATAGAAGAAATATAATCGAAAAGGAAGTTGGATAGAGCAAGCCCATGAATGAACCTATCTGCACTGAACTTAGCAAGCAGTTTCTGAAGTGATATATTAGTTATCTAATCAAAGATAATACTAAACATTAATCTACTGATGTTCATTCTTCAGTTGAACACTGTCAGAAAATGTCCACTTAAATAAAGCCTATATTCAATAAGTGGCAATTATTTGAACAACAAAAAGGAAAAAGTAGGGAATATGTTACTTTTTAAAAGAGAGAGAGAGAGAGAACAGGAGGAGATTGGTGAGTAAAAGTGGGAAAGGTATGATCATCGCAGAATGTGAAGAATTAAGAATAAGTATGTCTGTTGATTATTTCCATTTCATATTGAACGCTAGGTTCCCTTTCCAAGTCCTAAAGCTTGTTCTGACACGATGCAGTAAACTCCCTTACAACAATACTGCACTGCATAATAGAAACCACTTTCCTTTTACATGAATTGAGAGTCAATTTTAGAGGGAACTTGAAAACACAAGAAGGCCCCTGTATGCATTATCTGCAATCTGTATTTGCCAGTACAGGGTGTCAGTTTTCCTTTTAAGGTGCATCAAACAACATTTAACACTTTACTATCTTTAGTTGACCAATGGAACAATGAATATTAGGCTGCCACAGTTGTCTTTTGTCACACATATAGTTTATGTATAGTGTACTCCGAACAATGTGGCCGTCCCAACATTTTGGTTCATGGCTCATAACAATCATGGCAAAGGATAATCATACCTTGAATCCCATCCACCTGATGCTAAGATCCTGCTGTCATCGCGTAACGACAGAGCTGCTACTCCTGGGTTTGTAAGGGCCATCTCTTTATCCAAGGATATCTCGCCCTGGATAAGAAAACAAAGAGGTCTGTAATGATCGGCTTGTTCAGCAGATATTTATTTACTCCTGGTCAAAATGATGTGACAGATAGCCTTTTTACATCCAATGGAATAGTTAGGGAAGTCCAAACTCTAGCAATTTTGCTGGTTTCACGCTTCATATGAGCGTGTCTTCTGTTTTGCCAGAGCATGCACAAATTTACTAGCCTTCTTGGAGGAAGAATATAACATTGGTTTGCTACTTTCTTTCTGAAGTCCACCATGCTGGCATTAGTGTGTCCGTTGTCTTGCTAAAGGTCTCTAGACTCACAGCCAGGTCGTATTACTGTGAATCGTTTGATCCACAATCTATAGACCAAGAAAGACATAAAAAAATAAGATGAATTCATTAATAGAGTACCAATGTTAAAGTGTTGCTAAGCCTTTTCTACAGTGATTTGTTGTTATTCCATTGAAAGTGGAAAGTAAATTTTGTTCAGTTTCAATTTCATGTTTATGTTCAAGTTCAAGTGCAGGTTTAAGCATTCTACTCCAATTACCTGAGGTGTTATGAACCATGAAACAAGCTGATCTGTGGAGGAGCCTGAAATACCTCTGTTAGATGCTGAACAATACTCCAGACACATTACTGAGAAAAAAACAATGACCAAAACGAGTGCTATATTGAATTAAGCAGGTTCAAATCATACACAAAAATGATTTACTGCTCCTGTGTCATTGATTTCATGAACACACATTTTAGAACATCATACATACCAATGAACAAGTTAGAAGAGAAACATTTTATAGTGGTCTTGAAACTTTGATTTTGTAACTTTGTAAGAATTTTGTTTGGTCTACATTGATTCTGCATTCAATTTATCCATTCAATCAAGGATGTTCTGCAGTAATGTTCTTGCACACCTTAGCTGCACAGGAAGGACAAGCTTGTTATGTATTCGCCATGTACAGTGCCTTGAGTCCCTGGTATTGCACATAGTAATACACGATGATCAGGGCCCCGTCTTACAAAGAGTTGATATTAATCGCAACTTATTTGGGATTGATATCAATTGCATCTATGTACATAAGAGATAGGAGACTGCAAACTTGCGATTGATAAGAGGACTTGCGATTGATTTGGATCAATCGAAACTCTTTGTAAGACGAGGCCCTGCTGTCCCTGTGTAGCTGTAAAGTGTGCACGAACAATTCTGTGGAAAGTCTTTAAAGTTTATGACCAGTCACTGACTTAGACAGCATCTTTTTCATTTTTTAAATAACAAGTTCTTTTCAAAGTGAGATTAAAAACAAAAGAAGAGAGGAAAATGGCCTACCAACCTGGTTCTTGATGAACTTTGCTCTCACCCGCTATAAGGCAAGAAGACACATCCCAGAGGGCTACAGTTCCATCTTCATAACCAATCACGAGTTGCTTCTCATCAATGAACTTCATGCACATTGGCATACCTGTGTGAAACAAAATAAAGTTGGAGCCATTAAAGGGATCCGGTAACTTTGTCTTAGATCCTTTAAAAACTAGATGGAATTCGACTGCACGCAGTCGAAAATGATGCCTCCGTCATAGAGCAATTTTACAAACCAAAACAGAAGAAATTTTTTGAATTCAAGTTCAATTGTAATCCATTAACAGGTTCTCAGAATATCGTGATTACAAACAATTTCTCATATACATATATGACCCTTTGATCTTTGACCTCATGACCCTAAAATCTACTCAGTTCATTGGCTCTGCAAGCTGTCCTGAGTTAAATAGTAATCCATCTGTCAGTTCTCATGAGAATGCGTTCACAATTAAGCTATTTTTGCATACATAATGTGCGCTGTGGCCTTTGACCTTTGACCTCGTGACCCCAAAATCTAATCAGTTCATCAGCTCTGCAAGTAACATACATGACCTAAGTTTGGCAGCAATCCATCAATCGGTTCTTGAGATAACGCGATCACGAGCTATTTTTGCATACATAATGAGCCCTGTGACCTTTAACCTCATGACCCCAAAATCTAATCAGTTCATTGGCTCTGCAAGATACATACATGAACAAAGTTTGGCAGGAATCCATCAATCGGTTCTTCAGATAACGCGATCACGAGATATTTTTGCATACATAATGAGCCCTGTGACCTTTGACCTTTAACCTCGTGACCCCAAAATCTAATCAGTTCATTGGCTCTGCAAGATACATACATGAACAAAGTTTGGCAGGAATCCATCAATCGGTTCTTCAGATAACGCGATCACGAGCTGTTTTTGCATACATAATGACCCCTGTGACCTTTGACCTTTGACCTCGTGACCCCTAAATCTAATCAGTTCATCGGCTCTGCAAGATACATACATGAACAAAGTTTGGCAGGAATCCATCAATCGGTTCTTCAGATAACGCGATCACAAGAACGGGACGTACGTACGTACAGACGTACGGACGTACGGACGGACGGACAACCCGAAAACATAATGCCTCCGGCTACTTCGTAACGGAGGCATAAAAATCCCTGATTTAGATCATGCTGCAATGATAATTATAAACCTCTAGGTCAGTCAGGAACCCCATGACTTTTACAAGCCGATCGCCTGTCTAATTATCAAGATATTTATGATTGAAAATCGAAATCAAATTTTGCGTTTGCCAAACGGTTTTCATAACAATACAGTCTATATGGGAAAACGAGGATGGTAAAACCGGTCACTCATAGGTTTTTACTTTTTTGAGACACTTCTTGATCATTTTGAAGAGCAATTTTTTTAGGGCTTCAATATAACACCATATCACAGACACTTATAACACGTAGGGCCATGCATCTCAGATTTAACATTGCTCGATCCCTTTAAAGGAAAAGTCAACACTGAAATGAGATCCACTTCAACACAATTTGATTCAACATTTGTTGTACATAATGATCAAAGGTTCACATTATATATATACAAAATCACTAGAGATAGTAATTAAAACATAACAATCACAACATCACACATGAAAAGCATAACATTATGGTTTTGTTGATGAAGCAGAGTGAAGTGAGGAACAGATCAGTGAACGTTTGAGGAAAATTCCAACAAAAATCCAATATCCATCAAGGTTTAAAGTTGTAGTCAATCAATCACAAAGTGGCAACTCTGAAAAGTTCTTCAGGAGTACCTCTCCTATTTACTTTGTAATGAACTGAAAAGCCTGAAGTCTATTTGTTCCACATTTATATTAACAGCAATAAAGATGCATGAAAGCTGAAGAGTAGGTTAATATCAATGCCGGTAGATAACTTAAATAAAGTAAAACGTAAGATAAATGAATGGAAAATTTTAAGGCAAATTCAAGATTCCAAAACAATATCCATTTTCTTGGTTGCTAATCATGAAGTCTGTACCTACCTAGAGATATATGGCCATCCGGTGGCAGCAGTTTGGCTATGACCTGATGATCCTTCAGAGAAATGACCCTGACCTCTGACATTTGACCTCCAGACACAGCAAGTAAGCCTGCACCTGTTGACAAGGGAAATTAAAAGAAGAGAACTTACAGTACTTTTGTTAATTCAGTCTTGGAGTTGTGATCTAGTGGATGGATTCGAGTCCCTGCCAACTCACTATTAACATCCTTTGGCAAGTCTACATTCAACCACACTAAACCATACCTGGCAGGAAATGATTCCTTGAAATTCTAGTACCGGTATGTCATAATAGCAGTCATGCTAAAGGTGGGGTAATAATATTGGAGTTCCTTTCAGGAGTGTCAAGTGTGACAGAAATGAGTGTTATACAGGAACCCACTATTGTATCATCATCAAAGTACCATGGTAACCATGGATTTTTTTGTCCAAATTACCATAGCAATGGTAATCATGGTACCAAACAATGAAATACATTGTTTGATGACCCTATGTTTAACACTGTTTGATACCATGGTAACCATGGTTACCATGGTGGGTAATTTGGACCAAAAAAAACATGGATACCATCGTATTTTTTTAGAAGGGTCATCATCATCATCATCATCGTTTTTATTCTTCTTTTACTACTACAAAGCATTATAACAAATTTTGTATAATCTTTTAACTGTGTAGAAGATTCTTTGCTAGTTCATACCATGCTGATGCCACAGAACACACGGGCAGAAGTTGGTTGTAGCTGATGTGAATGAGGTCTTGATGTCATATCTTCCATCTGCTATCTCCCAAATGTGAACACAGCCATCACGTCCATGACTACAATGATAACATGTAGGGCAAAAGCAATGATGAGGTTAAATATATTTCAATGCACTCTTAAATAGCTAAATCATCCAATTAAAGGTATTACAAAGTGTTGGTAAAAAATATTGAATTCATCTGAAACTCTTTGATGTTATAACAAGATGCTATAGGAATATCTTTAACCAATCTCCACTGCTGAATACATATATTTTCTTTTAATGAATTTCCTTTTCTATAATCACACCATATAAAAATAGATGCTGGAATGATTAATTTAGTTATACATAATAGTAGCAGCAAAATATATGCAACTAAATAAAACATTTTTTTCACTGACATGGCATTTTATCTATGATCAACCCTTATGGCTCTTTCAGATATGAAGCTGCAAACCACAGCAATATTTTTTTTAATGGAAATGAATGGCAACTGAGCGCAACAAGGGTCTTATACGTATTTGTGAGTTCTGTGTGTGTCATACCGTATATATATATATATATATACATAATTGTATAAATAAACTACTGCAGTATTCTGTGTCGTATCGTATCGGAATGAGGCTTTACAGTACTACAAAAACTTTACAGAAATGAGTCATACAAATAACTTCATGAGACAAGTTCTTGATGTAAACAGAGTTCAATTAAATTGAACATCTTAATCCATGGGAGCTCCCATATTTTGGATAAGTGTTGAAATTGTTCTTTCTGGAAGACAATGTGGCAAATATTTAAGAGCTTTATACTCTGTACAACTAAAAAAACTTGAACATCAGACCTGATGATTTGACCGTCGGTCAGTCCTTCAACGGTCAAGATACCCTGTCCATGATGACCATCTAGTGATAAAGTAAATCTCCTGGTGGACAGGTCCCATATCTTTACTTGACCATTAGTGCAACTGCATATACAAGGTTATGAAAAAGAGAAACATGGTATCAACTTAAGTATGAGGCTACAGGCCTACTGTAGAAGTTACAGAGAAAACTGTATCAGAAATTTAAGACTGAAATCAGTACATTTATCATACTTAAGTTTAGAGGAAACCTTTCTCAGCTCAGGGTTTGTGTAAAGTAATGAGAGAAAGGACTCTAAATTCAAAGCTTAAAAATGTACTAGAGTCATTTAATACTGTTATTTCATTCTTGTATTGTGCATACCATAATCATGATATGAAGTCGCTGTATGTTCCCAAACAGCACAATACTTCATTTCAATTAGAATGCACTGGGTCGGTCAAGTGATGCAAATGTAGATTGATGCTTACTAAAGGATGTTGGTGATCACAAGGTACAGGGACTTGAACCCGGCTGTACCTTGTGATCTACTGTCTAGTGACCTTTCCATTGGACCACACTTCCTTTGCTTACCCTGAGAGAAGGAAGTGTTCTCCATGTGTGGATGGGTCCTGAGCAAACTTGACACAGCTGACTGGATGGTTCGATCCTCTCAGAACAAAGATGGGATCAGGTGATTGTCTAGCCATTATTAGCTCACCTAAAAATGAATGTAGTAATCATGGTAATAGTTGGTGGTTATCAGTTTATGTAACAATCGTCTAGTAAAGAATGGACAAGAAAATGATTCTCCAAACTAAAAGTAATAGTAGTAAAGTTTTCTTCCACTCACATGAGCAACTCTTCTTTTTTTCCTACATTTTTAACCACAAACTTGAAACTAAATCCATGAAAAGCCAATTCAGATGTGTATTATATTTATAACACCATGACACTGTCCATACTCAGTGTAATTAATGGTATGCATGTGACACTCATAGGCCAAAAGTCACAATATACCACAGGCCACACCAGCAACGCATAGTGGTCACTGCATGGTCAGTCAATGGAATGGTCTATCAAAGTATCATTGATTCATCTCTTTTCAACTAACACAAAAGTTAACACATGGGACAACAATAGAGGGACCAATATTTAGATAACGTTCAGTTTCTACAAAAACGAAAAATGTTACCTTAAATCTGACTGTTTCCAGTGCCTTATATCTTAGCGTATGCATATAAAGGGCAAACCCGGACTTTAGTGCCCCAGCTGAAAATCTCAGTTTATTATGGATTTAATATCAATAATATTAATTATGCTAATATATGCAAATATAAACATACCAAAACTTGATGATTTTTAATCATTTGACGTCATAAAAAGCAATTTTAAGCCAAAAATAGCAGCGAAGTAGGGGATCTCCTCTTTGCTTGATGCGAGATACTAGCGAACTGAAATAACCGAATAAAAACTATGGTGAACTAAAAAAAGAAAAGAAAAAATCAAACCACCTCTGAAATTACCTTTGAAATGTTTATTAATTTTTTCTTCCGATATGCGCACATGATAGGGGCAGGTTGGGATGGGATGGGGGGGGGTGCTCAATAGTCGCCAAATTTGGGGTAAAAGGGCAACTGGCCTTGGGGGGGGGCTAAATTTATTATTTACTTATTTTTCTTTGTAATCATTTTTCTAATTTTTTTCCGGGGTGGCTCTTTTCTTTATTCTGCCCCCCCCCCCCAAGGCCAGTTGCCCTTTTACCCCAAATTTGGCGACTATTGAGCACCCCCCCCCCATCCCATCCCAACCTGCCCCTATCATGTGCGCATATCGGAAGAAAAAATTAATAAACATTTCAAAGGTAATTTCAGAGGTGGTTTGATTTTTTCTTTTCTTTTTTTAGTTCACCATAGTTTTTATTCGGTTATTTCAGTTCGCTAGTATCTCGCATCAAGCAAAGAGGAGATCCCCTACTTCGCTGCTATTTTTGGCTTAAAATTGCTTTTTATGACGTCAAATGATTAAAAATCATCAAGTTTTGGTATGTTTATATTTGCATATATTAGCATAATTAATATTATTGATATTAAATCCATAATAAACTGAGATTTTCAGCTGGGGCACTAAAGTCCGGGTTTGCCATATAGGCATTAAAGTGCCAAAGTTATTTATCTCATGTAAATCGCACATCAATCCGCAGTTTCTCTACATTTCAAAGGTAAATCGTGAAGAGCAGACATCTTACATGGATTTCACGTACGCCACCTCGTGTCAAGAACATTACAGTGCATTAACATTCGCATTGTATGGGTACAATTTTTTAGTTTTTTTTATATTTTTTTTTAAACCGGTTGACAGGCTAATTCAATTTTAACACAACTCATTACAAGATACTAAATTACACTAGTGTAAAAATGTAAAGTTTGCACTGTGTTTATTTGAACTTTCATGAACGCCCAGAGTATTTAGATAGGGCAAAGTTTAATAGGTTAAAAGGTTAATTTTATTTTAGGGGTTTTGACATCCCGGTCACACACAAAATTAGTAATAATAAACAAATTTTAAAAAAAAATAAAGGAAGAAAACAAAAATGAGTCTTGTAATGTTTCCCCAATTCATTATAATCAGGATTTTTCAGGATCTAGTATTGGTACTTCCATAATGTAAAAAGACAGAGAAAGAAAAAAGGTTTTTCCAAAGAATAGGCAGTGTAGATAGCAATTGTCTTTTTTAGGACTTGTCTTGTTATCAATTTCTTTCTTCTCTCTCTCTCTCTCTCCCCTCACTATTTTTCTTCCCCGTATTCCCTCTCTCTCTCTCTCTAAATACTTGCAAAGTTGCAATGGTTAACTATAAGCCAAGACTCGATGATGAAGCAGCATATTCATTTCTGTTTTAATCAACATGATAATACATATATTGACAGAGCAAAAAAATTAAACTATCATAAAAAGAAAGGCATGTTAATAGGAAACTATTTAACAAGGAATTCTGATTTGTATCTCTCTCTCTCTCTCACTCCATATCGACTGCCTAACCTATAACAAATTTTCAAAATAAAATACTTAGGCAGCAATTGTGAGCAAAAATTGGATAAACACTACATTTACATGTACAATGTACATACTTTCCATGGTTCCCTTGAAGTTAACAACTAAATTATTCATTTCCTTACCAAGTTATGTAATTTATGTGAACAATATTCTTAAATTTAAAAGTATTGAACAAAGGCTCTAATTCAACCAGTCCACCTTTCGTTCTTCTGTTCCTAAAACAAAAAACATTTAATTTACAAGGGGTATGAATAATTTAGTTGTTATCTGTTTGCCAATCTATATATCATAGAGGGTTAGAAGTGCCACATTTTATACACCAAAATAATAATTTGTAAAGTCTTTTCTCCAATGTGACAAATGGGTTAGAAACATACAGTAACTCTACATTATTATCTGTTCATGTTTTCTTCACCATAGTTTATTTTCCTTCGACATGACTCTTGCAGAGATTCCAATACTTGTTGAAGCATTGACATTTCATTTGATGATGTTCTACACATGTACAATATCATTAAGAAACCATTTTCAAGAAACTCAATTCAACAAAGCCTGAGGGTTAAAGTAAATGGAAGACTTCACCAATCATGTGAAAAAGAGAAGTAAATCAGTGGGCTTTGTGTAACAAGAACAAGTGGGTCATGCCCCCATATAAGATTAAATAGTGTTTTTTTAGGGGAAGCTGGTGTTTTGACCATGAATTAACGAACCCCATTAAAAATGTATACCCGGTATACAGTTGCATTACAGGAGGGGGGGGGGGGGGGTCACAGCAAAAGCAAGGTATGTTGGATAGCTTGTTATAGCTCTGTTCATGTTTATCAAAACATAAATTACACATTTTTTATTCACATTTTATGGAAGACAAAAGCATTTCATACAGCTCTACTGCAGCAAAAGGCAAACTTATCAATTTCTTGTTGTTAATTGTATTTTAGAAGGGGGGGGGGGGGGGAGCTACTTGATGTTCTTGTAAATTATGTATCTCAACCAAATGTAGGTAACTACATGTAGGTATACAGTTTAATTAAGTACCTCCTAAAGGAAATCCACGATAAATAAGAATTTCAGTAGTTTAATATTATTTCACTTAATATCCAGACAGTTTGTTTATGATCTCCCATTTTCATTATGATTCCAGTATACCATTAACTGTTGGTAGACTTTTGCTGGATTTTTTTTCATTACTTTTCCAAAGAGAGCATGGATTAATCATAAAGTTAGTGCATGTACCATGATAGTTATTGTCATAGTAACATGATACACAATTCTGTCTTAAGGGCTGCAGACTTTCACAATAGTAGTCTGCTGGCTGCAAATTATAATTATGTTGAGGCAAGATGATTTCCTCTAATGAAGACAACAGAATGCCACAGAATATGGATCTTTGAAATTCAGTTCTATTCAATATATAGATCTTCAAGAATTTTTTAAATATTTTCATCAGCATATGTTCTTCATCATCATGACCTAAACTTCCAAGACGCATAAACTTTTGACCCTGGCTTTGGATCCAAACATCATGATTAAAAGTCAATGTTCCAAATAGTTCTTCCGATGTCTGCTTGATATTACCCAATGCAATGACTCTCATAACCGTGTTGTGGAACAAAACTCAAAATCTGGCTCAACATTCCACTAAGATGACGTGTCCATGTTCCGATTAGATCTCAAATTTGACATCATCTGAATATTATCAAGTGTAACGACGCTCCTGTCCAAGTTTTTGAATGAGGTTCATACCCAAGCTTAAAATTCCATCATGAATAGGGTAGATCTCATGACGTTTGCTTGATTTTACTGAGTGCATTGGCTCTTCTGTCCGTGTTCTGGAAAAGCGCTCGGATCAATCCCTTCACTGTGGAGGCTGTGAATGCCAGAGCTAGTGGACCCTGAATATGATCAAGTAAAAAGAGAATAAAGTGTTGTTTATTTCAATAACATGCTGGCCAACTTGTTTTTTTTCTCTCTCATTCCAAAAGGACTTCCCTCTCTATCTCTTCTCTACATGTACATAACCATAACTTGATGTTGCATAGTTTTCTATTCTCACAGCATCTATTCAAATGAGGTACTTATAGGTCTTTTGTGCCAAAACCTTGACAAGCAGCAGAAAATCAAGGTAAGTAGGACAAGACAAACATTCCTGACGATGGATAGTCAACCTGTTCGAAACGTTGAGCCACTCCTACTACCCATCCTCTCCAACCGGCGCTATATTTTTCCTTAGAACTATAAGCTAAGAAAGATAACCAAGTCTTTTTGCAAGACTACCAACAGTCCTTTTCAGGACTCCCCGATCCTCCCCCTCTCTCACAGGGTGCAACCGTAAGCCTACTGTATATCATCCTCTTAATATTATCACCATTTTATATTACAATACTAGATCTATATGTTTATTAATCATGATACCTTTCCGTCTGCCCATCTGTCTACTATGGCTTGCATTGAAGCCTCAAGGATGAAACCAAGCTCTAGAAACTGCCTCCATTCCTTCACCATCACCTCCATGATAACAGGTTCCTAGAGAAACAAAATTGAAAATATGATATCAGAAGGTACAGAGAGATAGGTTGCTTTTAAGATCAGGCCAGTGACAATGCCCTGCCATTACCCAACATTTTAGCAATTTTCTTCTTATTTAGTTAAACTGCTCATTATTTTGGCTTGTAATATAAGTACATGCATCCCTGAAAGTTCCAGAAGTATGGCTAATGTTAATCAATCAATCTTTAGTCAAGGAAATGTCTATTTTGAAAAAAGAATACTGTAAAACTTGATATATTCGTGTGTGTGATATGTTTGTGAATTTTTAAAGTCATTCAGATTCGTGAGAGTTTCATATCGCAAAATAACTGAATCAAAAGTGACACAAAACTGAATTTTTATCAATTAATAAAAGTTCCTTGTAGTGAAAATCACTGTCATCCACAATTTTGTAATGTTTCACAGTAACAAGAATTTTACATGTATTATTTGTTAAATATAACTATTAAGACATAACAAGAGGAAGTACTTTAAAGAAATTCCATAACATGGTCCCTACCCTCACTAGCTTTCTACTTTCAAAAGTTGAAGAGTAACTTTATTTTTTGGTGGAAAGTGATACTTGGTAATTTTAGATATACCACCTGACCAAGTCTTACCTCTGATTCTGATGGCTTAAGAATGTCAGGTGTCTCATCTTTCAGTTTGGTGAAAATGAGATGGAGCTGAGATGCGTCATCAGCTGAGATGTCCTGAAAATGGAAGAGAAGGGGGAGAAGAATAATTTTCCAGGTAGACGGGCATTTGCAGCCCACAAGACCTACATTTGTCTATCTTCTCCTAGGTATATCTTGGTTTTGTGAGTCTCGTGGGCTGCCAGTCTCATGAACTTTCTTGAACTTTCTTGTTTTTAAATGTTCTCTCATGTTCTATGTTTTCGGTATCATGGGCTGTCTGTCTCATGAATCTTTTGGAAATGCCAGTCTCTTGGTTGTCTGTCTACTGAGATGACCTTAGAAAGACAGCCTTGTCTCTGATGTCTGCATTTCGTGTCCTTCAAGCTTTCCATTTTGAATGAAACCCTGATTCAGTTGTAAGGAAATTGGACAGTTCCTACATTATTCTGTGCAGAGTGAGAGATTTCAGTACTCGACTCATTAAAGGGAGCCTTCTTATTAAGATCATATGTCTATAAAGACAATAAAGATGTTCCCCCTTGATGTTCTAGGTGTGACAGCGTTGAAATGATATGGATTTACAAAATGCACAAAACATTGGATCAAAGAACAACAGTTCTGACAGTCAGTATCCCCTTAGGAGCATCCAACAAACCCTTATTTACATCTTTAACACATATGTATGCCTACAGAGCCATAGCATATTGGCAATATTGCATCATAATTACCAATTTACAATTCTGCAATCATAACAGGGGGATGTTTCACAAAGACTAAGACCGACTTTAAGTTGGACATAACTATGGCAGGCCGTCCATGCCATTGTTTGCGCTCATCATTTACTGGCATTGGTCTCTTAACTCTTATCCTGCCATGAGACTGCTAGCGCGCTATTGTTATAGTGCCGCGTGCTATCGATTGAAAGCCAAGTTCATGCTAGCGAGCCACCGCTACGGTGCTTTGTGCGCGCTAGCAAGCATATGTAATAACAGTTATTGTTCATGCCCATTGCACCGTGCTGAGTGCTTTTACAGCGCTATTGAAAGTACCATCGCGTGCATCAGATTATCGGCTTTGGATTACGCGTCTTTGTATACAACAGTCAGATTGGATTTTCTCGAGTAATTCAGCGATTTGTTTTTTGTAAAGATTTTAAGAACACGAACTTGAACCAACCTTAAAATTAACTTGGCACTCAGGAGATTAGCACTGTGGCACAATAGGAATTAGCACTGTGGCACTGGGTGCATTGTATGGGTGGCAGCTTAAGAGTTAAGGGACGTACAAATCATGGTCACAAATCTACAGAACTTATATTTTTTGATTATTCATTATTGAAGGAAAAAAATATATTCTAAAGATCAAAATGGTGAAAGCAACTAGTGGCATGAACAGCCTGCCATATTTAAGTCCAACTTAAAGTCGATCTTAGTCTTTGTGAAACACTCCCCAGATCTCTGCAACTCTCAAACGACCTATTATCTTGTTACTAAAGAGTAAAAAATAGAGATTAAAATCAGAATCAAACTCCCCATCGACGACCCTGGTAAGTGATAAACATCTTCATTGATATCGTGCCCTTACTTCAAGTCTAGTGATCTGCTCTACTACGTGCATGAGAACCGTGTTGACCAGCGTTGCCATGGTTTTTGTGTAAACATTGTCAGGAAGCACTTCGGCCCAGACGGCCTTGAGATGGGTCCATCGATGAATCACCTTGAAGAAAAAAAGAAAGAATAAACACTGATCTTTACAGAACCTGCAAATGACCTATGGCCTGTCTTTACTCTTCATTTGTTTGTTTGTTATTTTAAAAGCATATCTGACTAATAAATATTCATCTTCCCCCATTTCATATTTTAGGTAAATTGTTTTGCTCTCTTTAAAAATATTAAAAATGTATACATGCATGTGGATATAATACAAAATATAAGGGAAGTTGGGGATCATAAAACCCAACTGGCTGACTGATGACTCATGTAGTATGCATAATGCAGCCCATAATGCAGCCCATAAGTAAAATCTTCTACAGGAAAGTTTATCTGACAGCTTTAGAGCTCATGTGTACTAGTTTGGCCAGAAGGGATTAGACCACACAGCGAGGTCACTGACAGGTGGCCATCTCATCAACTCAGCTCTCAAAAAACATAAGAAATAGACGATCATGGGGGACCAACAGGCACTAAATTGGGGAAGTTTTCTAAATAGAGGAAGCAAGTACCTTAGCTACAAGTAGGACAGTGGGGCTTTAAATAAGCAACATTTAATGGAATTCAAAATGCTACTTTTCTATACACATTGCCCTTTATTTATTTATTTTTTTTTTCTTCACACTTTTTAATTTTTATTAATAAATATTCACATTGCATAACCTATATTTTGAATTAAGAATGTAAGAGTGAACACTGTTGCCAATTTGAGGATGGAACAGATTATTTAGCCTCTTTGCATCTTCTCCCTATCAAACCTACCTGTTTGATAGCACGGTTAGCAGACGTCACATTCTCTGCATCGGCCACCCTCTGGAACCCTTCAGCTATCCGTACAGACTCAAGAAGTAGGTCTCTTTGAGATCTCTGTCAATTAAAATGATAATGATGATGATGATGATGATAACAATAAGATTAATTCATAAACTAACAATAACAACGATAACAATAATCAGATTTTAATACCAAGCACTTGTCCCTATGGATACAAAGTAGTGAATACTTTTTAGTAAACCCATTGCCTCCAAGAACCGGGTGGTTCCTTCATTAAACGTATAAGAAAATTTTTAATTTAGTAGTCTGTGCAAAATTTGGGTTAATTACTCAATGAGTGAACTAACTCTCATCATTGGGCTGAAAGGGTGTATCTTAAATAATTAACGCTCATTATGAGGAGGCGCGAGAGCTCAGTCGGTAGAGCAGTGGTCTCGTAATCCGGTGACCCGGGTTCGAAACCAAGGCGATGCGCTAGTGCCCTTTGGTAAGGCATTAAATCCTCATTACCAGGTCCCTCGGAGAGGACCTAAAGCCATCGGCCGTCTGGTTGCTTACTTACAAGCATTTATGCTTTCTTAGCAGTCAGGTAAATTAACCACCACCAACCACCACCATTTTAAGAGGCAACAAATTTTGTATGTAAAGGAATTTTGTAGTCAAAACATGACAGGTGGAAATGAAAAAAGTAATACAACAAAAATTCTCACCATTTGCGATAGGAAGGGTGTGACGGCCTCTTTCCTGAACACGGGTACAAGGTCAACAAATATGGAGGCTCCGTCTGACAGCGGGGATGGGAAGGTGTGCTGGTAGCGATGACCCAAGGTCAAAAGGTAATGGCTGATGTACATGCAGTTATTATGATGGAGGGCAGCTGCACGAGGTAGTTGAGACTGCGGAGGTGACACAGCAAAGAAAAAAGGAAACATTTGAGAGGGAAAAAAAAGAGACATATTATGAATCTCAAAATAAAAACAAAAGAAACAGTTAAAGCCCATCTGTACTAGTTTACAGGAGGGATTAGACCACTCTGCAAGGTCACTGACAGGTGGTTATCTCATCAAATCAGTTCTCAATTAACATAAGAAGAAGGGGACCAATGGTCACCGATTAGGCATTGTTTGCTATATAGAGGGCGCAAGTAGCTGTAAGTAGTGGGGCTTTAATACGATGAAGGTAGTTGAGACTGCAGGGGCTATGCATAAAAAACAAAAGAAACATTTATTATGATGGAGGACAACTGCTCGAGAAAGTTAAAACTGTGGAGGTGAGGCAGAAAAACGAAAGAACAATAACTAAGAGTTACATTTCCATTAAAGGTGAAATTCAAAGAAGATCACAAATATGTCAACTAATGTATCACTAAAAACTGGTAAGCTAACAGATGGCTATCGTACAAGTTTTAGGTCAACTACATATCGGGTGATTTATAAAAATACAAATACAACCACCTCCATAGCAGCTGGGATATGCGAGAGATTCGCCGGAAAAATAACGATGTTTTTAATGACGTCACTATATGGACCCACACTGCCCAAGCAGACGACTTCCCATAGGGAATGAATATAATTGCAAAGCTATTATTTCTCAAATTATAATGAGTTTAGTGTATATACATGTAATGGCATGTCAAACCATTCGAAGGGGGATATGACCCGATTCCGATAACTAAAATCTTTTGCTTGTAAATACACAGGATATGTGTTAATTAACAATCAAAGAAACCAGACTTTCAAATTGAAAACCCCCGGAATGATATTAAGGACGGCATTTGTTCCCTCTTGAAACGCCGAACATACCCCGGTGCGTGCAGCTGAATATACAATGGCGTCTTATTTTGTTTACAGGTGACAGATTCCTTTATTTTTGTATCGCTGCATTTGTCATCAAAATAAAACCATGCACGGAGATTAGAGTGAGGTAAAAGATTATATATTTAGCCTGACGGTAGTGAAGTAAGAGAAAGAACTTGAGAGAAGATGAAAACACAGGCACTGAAAATGTGTGAGATGTCATGGGACATCGTCTGCTTGTGCAAGTCATGTCCATACTGTGATCTCACACATCTCAGCAGCGTTCGGAGAGCCCTTCAGGTGCTATGCCGGGGCTGTATTTAAGCGTTTTGTAATTTATAATAATCATTACTTCGGATGTTTCCTAGCATTGAATTTTGATAACCTTGTCGAATTAAAGTTTCAACTTTGCAATAATGAAAATAAAGTTAGTTTTTAAAATCGATGAATATCTACTTTAATGCACAACATCTGGGCCCCATCTTATAAAGAGTTGATATTAATCGCAACTTATTTTTGATTAATATCCATCGCAAGTATGTACATAAGAGATAGGAGACTTCATACTTGCGAGTGATTGGAGGACTTGCGATTGGCAACGCTTTATAAGATGGGGCCGATTAAAATCCTCTCCCTTTCCTATTACTTCTTGTGCGACAAACAATAGCACGTGCAAAAGTAGATGGTAAAAGACAGCTACAAAGAGGATAGCAAAATAAATAGCAATAACGTCTAGTCCACTTATTTCTAACAAAGCAGATTGAATTAGGTAATGCTTATTTGAAGACTTACTAGACTTGCTTTATGATAATGAGGTACCACCTCACAGAAGAGCTGCAGCATGTTCCTCACTGTGAAAAACAGCTGAAAACTGCAAAGGAAAATATTAAAAAACACAGATAAAAGGCGCGTAGCTAAACCTTGATTTGTATCAATAATTCCATACAAAAACAACTGAATACATTGCACAACTGCAATGCAAAGCCACAGGGTAACAATGTACGAACCGAACAGATTCAAAATTCCTGAGTGATGTTATATTTCACAGAGCATCTATATGGGAGGGAGGGATTTGGAACTCAAAATGCAGGGAATAATTTTCCCGGTATCGCATCGCAATTTGCGACACATTTTCTGCCATTTGCTACACATCTTTTTTTATGAATCACAATTGCTGCGATGCAAATGCAAACATACATGTTTAAGGGCGGGTTCATCACACCTCAGTAAAAAGTCGAGTGAGTAGCCCGTTTTGCGATCGCCGGCCCTGTAATCTGAATTACTAGGCTAGCTAGCTGTAAAACACAGCGTAAATAATGTGCGTGAAGCAGTATACTTCAGAAGTATACTGCAGTCACTCTCTCTCTCTCTCCCTCCCTTCCTCCCTCCCTCCCTCACTCTTCTCTCTCTATAGTACATACCATTGTTCCTGACTAGTAGAAGCCTCATACAAGGTCTGCTTGCACATGTCAAGTAGTTTCTGCACACTCTCAGTGATAAGGCATCGTGGGAAGGCTGCCAACCCTGGTCCCAGTGGATTCTTCTCTTCAACGGACCCCTACATACACAAAGGCAGAGTCAACACATTTGAAAGGTAAATGAAACACATTGGTTTTCAAATTGGCAACACCAAAATGTATTCTGTTATTGCTATGCTGTCTTAATAAAGAATCATACCTCTGAACTAAACATACATGTACTTGAATGAAAGGGAAATAAAAATTTAAAAAAATCCTTTTTTTTTTCAATGAGTCTCAAAAACTTGTGAAATAGAAAAGTAAGAAAGATATACTGCAACGAAATATATATATGTATATAATATACCTCATCATCTGCACTTGTCTTTATCCCTCCAACTTGCACTGTGTTATGAAGATCCTGCTGCATCAGTCTCCTAGCTTCAACCAGCAATGCTTGACACTGCATCAAATAAATACCCAGTAATTCAGACAATAAGAGATCTGGATTATAACATGTTTGATATGGAGCAATAGTTGTGAGTGCTTTCAAATGTTATTGTCCGTTCATTGGATTCAATCACATAAATAATATCTTAGACATGTACCATTTCCACTCTCCGGGGAGCAATTGCAGTAACATGGTCATTGTAAGGGAATATATGGCATTGCATTCCTACTATGACATGTAGGTCACCATTTCTCTCCTGGATATGGAGTGGCAAATTAATATTAACATATTGCCAAAGGACATCATTACCAGGGCTAACACCCACAACAGTTTGCAGCTCTGTCCATATAACTTGACTTCTATATGATCAAATCTATAAGGTCTGACTATCCACTTGCCGGCTCACATAGGAGACCAAAAATAACTGTCAAGCCCAAAACTCAAATTGGCAAATTCATGTGGGTGATTAAAATAGTCTCCTAGTTTAAACCACAAATTCTTGGTGCAGGACTATGGTATATATCACTTACCCTTTTATTGGCAAAATGGACGTTGACGTTCATGCCGTAGTCTGTTAGAGGGTGTGAATCCGGTGCAATGAAGCCTAAATTGAAAGAAGAAAAAAATTAATGAAAAAAAACCTTACATTAACTTTGGAACGTGTACTGTGACATATCTATATGCAGGAATGTATTAGATGTATGTATCCAAAATGGACGTTGACGTTCATGCCGTAGTCTGTTAGAGGGTGTGAATCCGGTGCAATGAAGCCTAAATTGAAAGAAGAAAAAAATTAATGAAAAAAAACCTTACATTAACTTTGGAACGTGTACTGTGACATATCTATATGCAGGAATGTATTAGAATGGAGGACCACTATATCATTCAGAGACAATGAGGATTGGAAGAGAGTAGCGATCAATATTGTTTATGTAAAATCAAATTAACAGCTCTTCTATGACGACTCTGGACTACCTTTAGGCATACAATATTAGAAATAACTTTTTCTCCAGAGAGATTGTCAAAGCAGTGCTGCAGAGCTGTCAAAAATACATCCCACATAATACAGCTATTTAGAGCTTTTCTGTGAACCTGAAGGCTTACAGAGCCGATCAATGTTTAATTTTCTATTCATAAGATTAATTACAATCTTGAATGTGAGTATTTCACTCTCAAGATATCTTATGGCAATCAGAAATTATTGCAATCATTGAGTTAAGTCACATTGTACAGTGTATAGGGCTCAAAGCAATAGAAATCCATCTGAATTGACTTACCTAAGCCTTGAAGTGCCTCTTCAAACTGCCTTGTTGCATCGAATATCAATTTGTAGTCATCCAACTAAATAAAGCAAAAAAGAGACATAGATGGTGGAAGTGAAAGAGAAAAACCAGAGAAACAAGAAAATAAGTATTAGTGAGCTCTAGAGACTGTAAGAGAGAAACATGTAGGTTTGAAACGTCAAATAATGTTAAACTTTCTCAAACATATTACTTTGTTGACACTCTCAATTCGAAATTTGTTGATGGAAAGTATCGAGTTCTGATAAAGATTGAAATATTTGAGGCTCTGTGGTGAATTTCTCATGCTAGTTGATTTGTAGACTGTAATCATAGATCAAACACTACACCTGTCCCAAGCTCTAACCCTAAATCTAACCTAAAACTTAATTGCAACTTTATCCCTATGACTTCAAGCCTGGAGCAGATGATGACACGGCAAACTACTACAAGCATGTGGCAAAACTACATTAAAGAACTATAGACATTTCATGAACACCATCATACATCATACCTCTGTACTAGTGACCGGTATGGAGGGAGTTAAGCAATCCTTGATGAGGACTTTAGACATGCTTGGCCAGATTAGAGAACCTGAAAGAGTAGAAGAGTAATTCCAGTTGAGAGAATATTCATCAAAATTCCTGATAACTGTATTTCCTTGGTGTTAAAAGCTTTACAAAAATAACAGCAATATTCTGGGTTTATACAGCACTTGGTATATCTAAAATGTCTCTTTAGCACTTTTACAGACACATTATTATCCTGATCATCAGATTCAAGCTAACCCACACACAATGTATGCAAGTTCTTCACTCCTTGGGGGCATTCCAGCCAGGTCTCATATTAAAGATGCCCACAATGTTGAGCAAACTACAATAACTTTCGCATATTACCAGGTAACCATGGGTAAAGAGAGGCAATGTAGACATAATGACTTTCTGAAGGACGAAAGTGCTGTGCTGGGGATCGGGACCACAACCTTCACATACAGTCAAGTGTCAAACCACTCGACTATGACATCTCCTTAAATGGAATGCTTACGTACTGTCTCATTCTCAACACCATCTTTACAATTCTTTTCATTCATGTTAGCATTTAAATCTTGTACCATCTGAATCTGAATTACACATGAATTACAACTAGAGGACTTTCAAACTTACCTAGAATACTCATGATACTGATGACTCGTGCCTCCTGGCCACGGTCCCCTCGCTTCACCATGTGGCTCAAGAGGGGCGGACCAAGGGCTTCAAAGACCTTGAGGATACTGTCAAAGACACCATTTGGAGACGGGATGGAGGACAGTTGCTCAACTTTCGACTTCACCATGGTTACTGTCACTTTCTGGGACACACACAATAAAGTAAGAACAGTAAAAATCTATCTCTTGTGCTACATTTGGTTCCCATTCAAAGGAGGGGGGGATTTATAAACTGTCTCACAAGAATAATAATAATAATAATAATATTCAATTTTTATATAGCGCTTAATACAAATGTCTCTAAGCGCTTTACAAATATACTATTACCCCGGTCACAAACCCTTGGGGCATCACTAATTAAACACTCCCCTTTTCATACATGTAAATGATAATTCTATTCCCCCCCCCCTTTTTTTTAAGGCAAAGCAAGATTTTGCTGTTCTCTATGAGGCACCTTTATAAATTGTGTTATAACAAAGTTTGAATTAAAGGTTATAAAGTCATGAAATCATATAAAGCCATGTAATCAAGTTTCAGCTATAAACAAAAGTAGCAACAAATTTATCAAGCCAATATTGTGATGAGAAATGTTCACCTGTGGATTTGAATCTATGGCGGGAAGGACATCGGCTCTCCTTATGATTGGGTGGAGTACATGCTCAAGTAACTTCTTACCTGAAAATGAGAAGTATGAGGACACTTTGGTTCTTTTGCAATTTCCATTTCATGTTCATTATCTATTTCTTTGATTTATTACTCTTGTCTTTACTTCTCTTTTTAATTGTGTGTTTAAAGTTCAATGTATACTGTGTATCCTACATGTAAACATGTTGTCAATGTACAATTTTTTTCAATGTGTTTTTTTTAAATGGACTTGAATAAAATAAAATTGAATTGAATTGAAAAACACTGATATGACTGGCTTAATAATAAACTATCATGATAACTGTTCTTGTGAGGCATAATTTGGATAATTATTACCCTAGCAAAGTTGTTAGTATATAGTATTAAATATAGTAGTCTACTAATAATCTTTAAAGATAAACTTGAGTTCTGGTAAAAAAAAGGGTCTCCTAGAGTAGGAAGCATTTGCAATTTTAGAACTACACTAGGCGCATTTTCAGGCACTTCCTGGAGTAATATGACGTAAAATTTATACCTGCTCCAAGAGTAGGGATCTTTTGCAATTTCAGAACCACATTTGGCGCATTAAAGATAAACTCCAGTTCTGGTTAAAAAAAAGAAAATTAATTCTCACAGAATCAAACTAAACTTACACTGAATGTTCAAGATTACACAAAAATGTCATCTGCCAAACAATTTTGGAAGAAAATGTATACTGGCTGAGTAATGAGCATAGCAAGATAAGGAAATTAAGGTAGGTAGCCCCAACACCATTTGTGTAGTCCCATATACATCTTTCTGTGTACAGTGCTTGTTACTTTACCAAGACTGGGCCAAATTTATTATGATTTTGATGACTCCAGAACCTTGCAGTGCACACCAATACTTACATGCTACATGATCAACTTTTTCTGATCCATTCCACACCTTTTCTTTCACAATGCAATCACATTACCAGAACTCACCTTTATCTTTAATGTAGTCTTACACCATGGAACTACTAACATACAAACCAATTTTTGGGAGAATGGTAAACTTTAATGTTAATTTTAATGTTTTTGCATTCATTTCATTCCCTAATAATAGTGGTATCATTTATCTCTAAATTTGCTCTTTGTGCAACGCCCATCTGAGGCACAGAATAAAGATTGCAATCAGTACGAGGCTAGCCCCCAAAATAGAATAGATGCACATGCTATTCTTTCCACTCTGTCTGTATCTCAAGACTCACTGAAACTCTCCAGCTTGTTGGTGAGACAGCCTGTGGTTTCCATGGCCTGGAGAGTGCATTGAAACTTCTCAGCTTGAACTGCATTGGATGGAGAATAGAAATAGATACAAGAAGGTCAATAGACAAAAGGGATCCTCAGAATAGGTTTTAAAAAAATCATCAAGGAGTTAAAACTTGCTTCATATTCATTTTTTAAAATAATAAAGCTGTGTTGGCACAGGATACATCACCCTAAAGAGTGCTCTCTGAAATGCCTGTACTTTGGGGAAATCAAATATATAGTGCTGACTTTTACAATTTATCCTTCACCAATAAATACCACGAGTTGAAGATGATTCTCATGAATGAGTTCCTAAATTTGTAATTGACAGATTTATTTATGCTGACAAATCTCAAAATATTTTGTAATTGTCAAGGAAAACATTGAAAATAAAGGGGGGGGGACAGAATGACTGTCTGGTAGAAAATGATGTATACACAGAACAATAAACCGGACGTCATCAATTCAATCTGTGACGTACTTACCTACAACAAGCTGAGGGCTGATAATGGACTTTGTGGCTTTTCCTTTACTGCCCTCCACAGGTTTAAACATGACAGTCTTCGACCAAGATTCTCCAAGATGGAAAAATAATGTTTCCCTCACAACGGTTTCCTCGCTCTGAAAA